>JAUIMW010000818.1:0-14889 GCA_033557785.1 Enochrus cinctus
TCCAAAAATTAAGATCGGATTACGTGGTCACAGGTTCCAGTCGCCAGAAGAAGCAGTCGACCTGCTATTTTGACTGTTTCCAGAATTGTTTCGAGTGAATACAAAAGTGCATTAATAATGGCTGAGGATACTTTAAAAAACAATAAAGTTTTTAAAATCTATTTGTTGTCCTCTTCCATCTCTATATAGAAAACTACGTATACTTTATACAGCTTTAAAATAACATTCCCGTTGAACCAACTGAAAGAAACCAATAAACCAGAAATGTGGCCTAAAGGAGTATGTATGGATTGTTTTTTATTCCATTTAGCGGATTTAGTGGAGAAAATTAAACCAACATAAACAACCTTAAACATATTACTAATTATAAATAAAAAACTAGAAAATATACACAATTACAAAACTTAAACATCCTGATGCCTGATGAACAAAATAAACTACATGTAATAACAGAAACAAAAAATATACACATAATGTGACTACTACAAATACGGAGGTGTTCTAATATTGGCAAAAGAACTTAACACTAGATATCGGTATCTATAATAAACAAAAAACATTAGAAGTCTGTGACAGTAGAGGCAATATTGCTCACTAAATGAGGATCCTGCGAGTTTTATTAAAACTCCAATCTCATAACCTGTGGAGGTGGAGCTCACACCAATACAGAGGTAAATGCAATAATTCAAAATCTCAAGAAAAGACCATTCATGCTTGCTAATGGAATATAAACACGGTTACATTCATGGAAGGTCCACCAGAGCAGCCAAGGCACACATACATAATTAATGGTATAGCAGAGGCTTTAAAAGAAGTGTATGCTCAGTTGTCACTCCTGGAAGCGAAGCATTTCATTCAGTAAATCACGAAATAATGGAAAGCAAACTAAAGTGTTACAGAGTCCAAACACTCTCAACTCGTCTTCTAGTCATACTTGGAAGATCAATGACAGCAGGTACACTGGAACAACAAAACATCAGAAATTATGAAGGTGAAAAGTGACGTACGACGAGATCTGTATTGTTGACAATTCTATTCGTCATGTATATTAACGACCTCACTCAAAAGCCGATTCTGTGTGTGGACAATACCTCCTTGCTAAAAACCAATAAAGAAGCAAGAGAAGTAATTGAGATAACTAGAATTCAAGTTCCTGTGAGTGATTTTTTTTAGAAATGTTGAGTTGGAGCAAACATATGGATAATTTGGAAAAATACTAACATCAGCAAAATAATACATAAAAATGATAAAAAAATAATCTTATCTATGAAGTGACAAATGTCTTTTATACTTACTTTCATGCAATTACGTCATATGGAATACAGATAGAGGTCACACATCAGGAATGTTATCGGTTTTAACTCTGCAAAAGAAAGTAGTCTGAGTGATTTGTGGAAAGTCAACAGAAAACTCTGGCTCTACCATCGAGTTACATGTGCTTCTTCAGGAGAAGTGAAATACTTACATTTTTATGTTGTGTTTAGCTTTTCCTTTTGACAGAAATTATAATATGTTTTACTTCAAATAAATTATTGTTTTTGCCGATATTATCAGCCGATTCTGTTACTCGTTTAAAATTTTTTAAGAATTTAAAGACATGGGTAACTCTGTGAATGTTTATTCAAGAGTAACACAGAAGTATATTAAACATTGTTTGCCTGAAAGGCATATTTGCTCAGCACCCTGATTTTTTTAAATCATAGGGCAACTTTGCTGTTGGTTCTTTCTGTAAAATGAAATCTGCACTTAACAATATTATGACATGACACGTTCTAATTATTGAATTAGGTCATAGATTCAATATATTACGTTAACAAATTTCCTACACTTAATTATGGATCAAGTTAAAGTCATCTCGTATTCACAAAAGTTAGAACCAATATTATTCAATTATAATTTCAATAATACATCAATAACCAGAACTTATGTATATGTAAGGCCTGTACATCTCCTTGATTGAAACGCTCAGCTTTTGAATCATACCCATCTTTGATGTCGTCACTGGATTTGTTAATACAACAATGAACTAACTCGTCAATAGAGTCCATCTTTTGTTGCAGCTTCTCAACATAATCTTCCCCAGCTTCATTATTTTGTAGTGGTATGTTTGTAGTTTCATCCCTGGTTGGGATGAAGCCTAACAGTACACTGAATAAATAGATGCACTTCATTATCAATTTTTCAGCTGCAGTTGATGATTGCTGGTTTGGTATTGCAAATGTTTTCACTCATTCACCACTTCATCGTGACTTTCTTGTAGTCGTTTGACTATGTTCCTCCTTAGCAAAATAAGTTGTTTACCAGCCTTAGTTCCGATTGTGTTGATTAGCTAGCATAAATACTCCCTCTTTGCCTTCCACATGATGAAAATGGCAATAGCAAAGTTGTATTTTTTAAGACGTTTAATTAAACATACCATTTCGCTTTTGTTGAAGTGGAGTGGCCATTTAAGAGATGTATTATCAGTAGATATATTTATGGAAATATTCCAGAGTCTTTATAACTTCTCTTCTTGTCACACAACAGTTCTTTCTAGCTTGGATAAAGCTTTGATGGCATCCGTCTTGACAATAAATTGAACTTCTGACTGAAGAGTGCAATATTCAGCTTTTAAAATGCTTTCTGGCAATCTTCTATACAATTGTATTTCATATTGGTCTTTGGGTACTAGCCACTCTTCAACTGCTTTTACTTTTTCCGGATCTGTAAAGATGCCTTTTTTGGAAACCATATATCCTAAATAATTCTCTTCCTTCTAATGATGTGACATTTCCTTTTAGAAGCGCATCCCTAAATCACTTGAAGGCCTCTCTCAGTTTTCTAATCTAATTTTATCACTTAAATCACTGTTTTGCTTGTCTACGACTATGACTAGTAAAACAAGTGTTTTTTATTTATTTTGCACTAATCACTAGGTTAAACTTTATAAACAGCTATATACTAGACATATACATATGATTCGCATGCCAACAAAATTGACCGCGGGGTTCCACATCAGTTCGTATTTATTTACTCAAAAGATTAATTGCTCACATTCGTAGTTTATTTTTAAAACTAAGTCACTTATAATTTTTTGATAATAGATGATTTTTGGGAACTTAAACTAATGGATCTTGTAAATTTTCATACATTCAGAGAAGTTTTAAATTATTTTCGTAAATAAATGTTGCCTTTCTAAAGCTCCCAGCTTCTCTACTCGCTGACTCAAAAAGTTCTCTAGTTTATAATTGCAGTTTCTCTAGTTCTTTTTTTACTTCCTATATTTTAGTATTAGGATCTCCTACATCCAAAAAACATGTTCCTAAAAAATTAATATTTAAGCTTTTATCATGTGAAAGCTGACTAGTTTTTCGAGGAAATCAATTTTCTGAGGTACTTATAACTAATATAGTTTTTTTTATTTTTACGACAGAAAATATACTTATTAAATATTATGTTCTTATTTGCATTCTACACCGTTGCTGTCGTTATCTCAGATTTTTTAGTTTATTCTTTAAAAGAAAACACAGTGAGATAAATAAAAAGAAAAAAAATATTTTCATGTCATTTTAAAATATGCATGAACATTAATATACAAATGTCTGATACAAACCTTGATACAACGTATAACTTTCATGGGTGCGATTACTTTGTACAAATAGATATAATGAATAACATTCTGCAAGTGATTGTTAGAGACAAATATTCAGGGGAAGAATGGCACTGTTCATATGACAAATCATGTTATTTATATATATATTTTTTACTGTATTTATGAGATTGTTAAAATAGTTCTTATTTATAGGGATCGAGACTATAACACATAAAACAGGAAATTTTAAGAAGTTCGATGTGTTTGTAGCTATGCTGAAATCTGGATTGCTAAAAGTATATTTTTATTATTAAAAAAAATTATACTTGAATCATACGTATTCAAACTCAACAAAAAAATATATCTTGTAGGCTAGCAATGCAATCACCTTAGATTTTTTAACTTATGAAGATTTGGAATCTTTGTGTTTAAAAAAGCTCAAAAATACTTCAAAGTCTATTATGAATCAACAAATCAACAAGAGATATCTAATTCTTATTTACACCGTAGAATTTGATAGGTAACTTACTTGTAACTAAACCAAACAAAT
Organism: Enochrus cinctus; assembly: GCA_033557785.1. Classification (NCBI taxonomy): domain Eukaryota; kingdom Metazoa; phylum Arthropoda; class Insecta; order Coleoptera; family Hydrophilidae; genus Enochrus; species Enochrus cinctus. The sequence goes on from JAUIMW010000818.1 coordinate 4,122, forward strand.
CTTGAGTGTTGACATTGGGTCTGATCTTTTATCTCACTTATAATATTTTACTAAAATGTTTATACTTTGGCTCTGTCGGACTCAAAGGTAAAGTACAAAGATATTTCAAAATTTTAGAATACATTATCCGCTGCCACTAGAATATTGTGGGTACCCTGACCCCATTGTACTGCAAGAGAAAATACATCAATTAAAAAATGAAATAGCTGAAGTGAAATACTACAACAGAAATCCCGAAGAAGATGGGAAAAAGCTATTAAAACTTCAAGCCTGGTGAGGATCTAAATTCCTGTTTTTTCCCAATTTAAAATGAATAGGTAATTTTAGCATTTATGATCTAACACAAAAAAATAAAGGCTTACGGGAAGAGTTGACAAATTTATCATTAACAATAGATACTGGTGATGGGCACAATGTTAAACTTTTAGAGAAAGCACTGACAAACTTGGAAAAAACTGTAGTTTCAGAAAGAAAGTCTCATAATAAGCTGGTTGACAAACTTAAGAATGAAAAGAATTTACTTCTTAAAGAGCTAGACAGACTTAAAAAGTCACAAGAAACTTTGGAGTGCCACTTTTTAAAAACATTGGATGAAAACGAAGAGTATGTCTAATCTGTAAGAATAAAATATTTTTGTAAATAATAAAAAATTTAGTTTAAAGAATTCACATGGCGTAAAGTCTATATTTACAAGAAACACTATTCCTGTTAAACCATCAAAAATAAAATCCTCACTGAAAAATAAATACGATAGGTGTGTAAATCTCAATTAAAAAAAATATATACATATACAACTTTTTTTGTTTTAGTAAAATGTGCGATATTAGTTCCAATGAAAGTGCAAGAAACTCAGATTATTACAACGAACCGAAATTTATGAAACCTAGAAGAAAATCTGTGACTATCAATGAAGGAAACTCCTCATTATCATCTAACAATAGCAATACAAGCCTTCACTCCCATGAATCTTTGCAATTGTTAGTAAAAACAAGTGAAATGCAATACAAAAGCTTGGAGGAACGCATAAGTGGATTGCAATCTCTTTTAGATACTGCAGTTATATGATTTGTTATGAACACCCTTAATTTTTATATTTTTATTTATTTACATTAATTTACAAATAAAAAACATTCCTTTTAAATAATTTCAAATTTATTTTGGTTTCCTCTGACTAATGCTTCACAAAATTTTGCGTTTTTATTACCATCAGCATAGTGCATAAATAAAATATTTTCATAAATTCGCTTATTCAATATATTTTCTACTAATATAATAAACAGCAAATGTAAAAACCAAAAATGATAACAATTTCAATAGAATAACTTAAAAACAATATATGTACAATGAAATAGTTTACATCCTTAAGTATAATCAACTTATTAAATCACAAAAAAAAACTATAGACTTAAGGGTACTTTGTAAACTTCCTGATAAAAATGATTTAAAGCTACTGTTAATATTCCATCTACTCTGTCCTCGTCTCTACTTCCCCACACGTCTTCTTCTAATATCTGAATCGCGTTAAGCACTAAGCCACTGGTCATTTTTTTCACTTCCGCTTTAGAGTCTGCACCGGGTAAGTCTGAAGCACTTCCGCCCGTTAGGAAAGCCCCACTTTTCTTATCTATTACTGGTGATTGGTTAGGAATCCCCATGACAGGACCAGAAGATGGTGGAGGTTTCTTTGGCGGGTCTGGTTCTGGCAATGGGTGCTCTTTTTTCGGTACCCATGGTTTTTGAACTACTCGAGAATCTAAAAATTTTAAAATATTTTATTTAAAATCATATGACTGTAAATATAAATTACCTAAGTCATAAACAATTCGTTTTAATTCCCTAATTTCCGTTGCTTGTTGTTCAGTTGTGAGGTACAGCTCCATCAGCGTGCTATTTAACTTAGCCATTTCTTCTGCTTTCGCCGCTTCTTTTGCGGCTTCTTTGTTTGAAGATCTAAGAAGGTAAACGTTTTACAAATATAGAACACATATAACTTTCATAATTACTATTACATTTTTTACAAACCAGTTACCTATTATATTCAGCAATCAAGGCACCCGCAGCAATGATAAAAATAATACCTTCGCCCAGTAAATTGGCTCCTAGTTCTATCGCCATAGCTTCATTAAGCACAGGAATATTAACTGGCTTTCCTAAATTTAACACCCACATTTTTGTCTTCACTTCACACCAATTGTAGACTGAAAAAGGGGAACAAAAAATAAATGAATTTTTTTTGACAGTTGACATAACCTTACATTGTGCAGGAGGCATACAAACATAAGTCCTAAAAACTGGATGCGATTTTGCTCTTTCTTTAATTGCATTTGCAATAGGTTTACTGATTTGTTTCAGTAAAAGTGAAGCTAATTTAGCCGCTGGAAAAGCCCCCACAACCATTTTCAAATTACGTTTTGAAAAGGTCACTCACTCACTGATTCGATCTTCTCATAATTTACAAATTTGGCGCCGCTTATGTAGTAAAGATTTTTTTTAAATATTGTTTCTTATATGAAAGTTTCTATCACAGTAACAATACTGACTGATATTGTCAAATTATATTCAAATTTATATTAAAGACAATGATTCAAAAATAATGACGAAATATTTAAATAAAGATGGCAATAAAAATGTTACATAAGAAATATGTTTAAAAAAAATATTCAGAGCTGATCCGAGGGTGGTACGACATTGATCTTACAAAACCTTAATCTCTTAGAACCTATGTCGTAGGTTAGCCTATTCTTAAAATGTAAATAATATATAAATGATTGACATGAAGAGGCGCTAAGCAAGGATTGCACCTTAAATAGGTAAAAATACCTCGCCCTTTCAGTGAATCTAACGACGATATTCGTCCGAGGGGAACACCTTACTCTTCAAGAAAGGAGACAGGGCGGATTCTAGGAACTAGAAGATCTACAATCACTGCGTCCTCATGTAATGGAGGCTGATCAGAAGGGATGTAAGAGGGGTTCTTTTGGATGCAAACAGCAAATTACTATCGACAACGTGGTTCTCAAGCAGGTGCAAAGGAAAAAACGCAACCTTCACGTCTGCTCATTAAAGTTCTAGAAATTTACGAGATTGACCCAAAGATTAGGCAAAGCTTACAGCATGTTAAAAACGAAACGCCCGAAGAGGCGAGACAGAGGAAAATTTTCGAAAGCTTCATCTCAACGCTTTAGTGAGAAGATTGTACAAGTTGCGAAGGGAAGGAGGAAGAGGACTCAATAATATCAATAGGTTGTGCCTTGCAAAGGGAAAGATGATGCGCGAATGTTTTCTTTTCTCCGCCGACGAACTGATGGGGTAGGTGGCAAGGAAGGATAAAGGTTATACGCTACTTCGGCTGGGCCAATCGAGTTATATTCTGGAGACACCACCTAGAGAGGACAGCGTCAGCCACCGAAAGGAAGGAGCTCTGCACGGAGTAAACCCGTACTCAGTGGAGATGAAATTGATGTGGAGAACTCGTTGGATTGGTTAAAGGAAGGTCAACTTTTCCCAGAGGGAGAGGAGGATTCATGATGGCCATCCAGGACTAGAATAATCACAACCAACAACTACAGAAAGCACTGTCTAAATGAGAGCAAGTGATGGGAGGATATCCATTGTTGTGTCATACTGCTTACCTTCAGTTTGCCAAGTTTGCCACCGGCAACTTGCGATCAAGTACGAATTTCTTGGTGAAGATTCCCGCCATACTACAAATATGAGCCACGAGTTGTTCTGGAGTCGGTTGAATACATGCTGCATTGGGACAGGCCCATACTCACCGACAGAACCGTTGACTACAACATTGCAGTACCACTCTCCCACAACATCGTTAAGACGAGAAAATATACTGAAGTATCAGAATCTGACGTTTGATTTGAAGAACACTTGGAGACTAAATCAAATGCGAATCTTCCCCCTAGTGATGTCCGCTGAAGGATTGATGACGAACAACTTCTCGAATAATCCGCATGTACTAGGATTACCGAAGACCATCGTCAACGTGGGACAGAGAGTCATACTGCAGCAAACCAGTCATATTGTGAGGAAATTCCTAGGAGAGAGGATCAAGGAGTCGGGAGTTCGCACTCCGCGTGAATTCCGGGTTAGAATAGTCTAAGGTACGCTCTTCCTCAGTGCATACCCATCATGATGGAGACAAGAAGTAAAAGAAGAGGAAAAGGGCTTGGGGGCGCCGGGTCATGTTTGGAGCCGACCTGGACATGACAGTTTGCGAACCGTCAGTGGCAGGAAGCTGAGGAGGCCCCCTGTTATTCAACAAGCGACAGCTTCACACAACAATCGAATAGAGGAACAAACGGACAGGGCAGAAGACCATAATCCTACTCTACCCGATGGCTCGCCGGCTATTATTAACGTACGAAACGTATGAAATAAACTCGAGAGATGAACATTGAACAGGACAAAGTAATCGCAACCAAGAACTACAGTAAGCACTGTCTAAAGGAGGATGTGTCGAATAGATGTCGAAAGTCATAGGCACGTAGAGCACCGGAGGATGTCCGATGTTTTCTGATACTGGTTACCTCGCAAGACACAATCGACTTGCCAAGACAGTGCTCCAGGAACTTTCGATCAAGTACGGATTGCTTGGTGAAGATTGTCCGCTATACCACTTGCTGTATTGGGACAGGCCCTTAATCACCGACAGCACCGTATTCTGCTGGTAATAATGGTGATAAATTGCCCTGGAGTATGTATTTTGATCAAACTTGATACATGAGGACGAAACCTTAAATCCGTGTCTATATGCAAGTCAAAACATTTAACACAGCTGAGAATGGATAAATGGTGTACAAAAGAGGCCTAAGACTAACAGAGATTCAAATAATAAACCCGAGGCTAGAACCCTTTGAGACCTTTCTCAATTATAAAAAAATTACAACAATTATCCCATAGAAATGTAAAATTGTTAAAAGTAGTGTATGATTTATAGTACCGAAGTCCTGTGAAAAATCAACCAAAACTAATTCAGTATTTCTAGAAGAAACCATGTCCTTTAATACCTCACCAGTTATTGCATAAAGAGCACTAGATGTACTAAAATCTGAGCGAAACCAAACGTTCAGGAAGGATATTACATTGGTTGACATGACTAAGAACCTGATTAACAATAATTTTCTCTAAAACTTTAGGAAGAGAAGACATACTTATAGGACGAATGTCATTATAGCTGCTGCAGTTATTTGATTTCAGTGAAGGTATGACATGCGCCTCTCTCCAAGCAGTCGGAAAACCCCATCCAACAAATAAGAATCAAGGCCATGTGAACCATTTTCAGAGATATAGAATCAGAACCAACAGAATTAGAAGACAAGGAAAATATGACCCTTTCTACAACATCCAGATCAACTGCAAGGAAAGCTAGGACCTGCACGCAAATTATGACAATAGAAATCAAGGAGATCAGGCAGAAAAAGATGCAACAAATGATAACTGAGAAATTTTACTTTATCGTGGATACAATTCCTACGTAAAACTTGGTGCCGCGGTACAGACGATAGATCAGCGAGAAAGTGCTGATGATTAAAGCGGAAAAAATCGCGAAAACCCCCAGGCTGAAATGAGCGGCTAGTAAAAGGGACATTAAGTACAACAAAGATCGGTAAATGGTCAGATACTTGGTGAAGACTTTTGGAACCAGTGGAAACACTAGACAGTCGGGTCACTGATGACTTGTGAAAGTCGAACCATTAGAGAATCATCCAGAAAGTTGATGTTCATGTCATCCATATAGATAAAAAAATCATATTCCAAAAAGATTAAGGGAAAGTTATCTTCGAGGAAGCTCATAACTCCAACAGCAAACCTCAAACCATTTAGGACGAACTCCAACCAAAGTATCTCAATTTAGGGTAATATAGTACTGAAATTTTTTAAGACCTTAGAAGTCAGTTCATCCCTAATATATAAAGCCACGCCACCAACACAACGGCACAACGAAATATTTTTCACTTATTGAAACATTGTAAACTTACTAAATTAAACCAGAAGCCTCGTTAAAATTTAAATTTAAAATAATGATACGACAATAAACATTAAATCATAAATAACGATATTGTTACGAAGGCGTGCATATAGAACTTTCTAGATGCGAAGATTCCAGACGCTCGAGAAAGAAACTCGCTAAAAACAGCTAGAAGGTTCTGGAATCCCGACTCTCGCATATATATTAGGAGGACCGGAGTGCAGCCAGTCAGTGAGTGTACGGCCGGCCAGCTCCAGCCCCTTTGAAAACCATTCGCTCCCTTTTTGGAAGACCTGGTGCCGCACGTGCGGCTTCACGTTCAAGTAAAGTTGGGGCAAAACGCGACGGCCGGCCAGCTGTCGTCCAAGCAGAGACCTGGAGTGTTTAACGCGAAGATTTTTGAACTACTGAGTTGGCTCCAGGAAAGAGACTGAATCGTACCAATCCCAATCGCCAACAAGAAATATAAAGCCGACCGCCTGCCTTGTGGAGACCTGTTGTCGATATTTCGTCGTAGCAGTTGACAGGTTTTACCCGACACATTCCAGGAGTATTTCGATACTTCCGCTGTATGCAATGAAAAAGGGTATGCGCAAACATGCCCTTTGATTTTAACTACTGAATGTAATCCCTAGGTGGCTCCGAGGAGGGACTCCACAGTCAATTACCCCATCACCACTCATACGCTGTTTATCTCTTGGTCTATTCGGAGGCCATGTCGATGGCAGGGACTAGTACTCGAACAGAGTGTTTTGTTCGTACGAACAGCATCTTTCGTCGGATTGGATCGCGAGCGCAATTAACCTATAGTTGTAAAGTAGTTTTTGCAAAATATACTAATAACTTTACTACAAACCTTGTTAAATAAATCAAATTGGTAACAATATTCTTAGAAGGTCTATTGGATAAAGAATGTATCTCAATGAAATTGAAGTGGCTAGGGCACCTACGTGAAGCAAGTCAACCCACCATGGAATATATTTCATAATATCGTAGAAGACCATACACATCACGTCAGATAATAGGTCACTTCGCCATGACAAGACTGACAAATTGTACAATTGTCCCTGCAATAGAGGACAAGAACGCCTCCGTAGCGTAACTTGCATTTTGAAGAAAATGGAAAACTCTTATTTGTATAAACCTATTTAACATTTGCGACAGAACTTACAAATTGAGGTATAAATCCAACTGGGCTATGTTCTTATCGAGTTAATACAGAGAAAAATTTGCCGACCACTCCAAGGAATTTCTTTACTATGTGGTAGGTTTGCAGCAGTATGGCTCGCTGTCCCACGTTGACGATGGTCTTCCATAAACTTACTATATGCTCGAAAAGTTGCACGTCATGATCCCTTCAGCGGACACCACCAAGGGGAAAATTCGAACCTGATTTAGTCTCCAAGTGTTCTTTAAATCAAACGCCAGATTCTCGTATTTCTTTTCTTCTTCTGTTCCGTCTTAGCGGTGTTGTGGAAGAGTGAAATCGCAATGTGATCCCCGTTTGTTACTTCTTCTTTAACAGCAGAATATCCGGTCTGTTGTAATCAAAAGTCCTGTCGGTGATTATAGATCTGTCCCAATACAGCACGTATTCCTCCGACTCCAGCAACGGTTGTGGCTCATATTTGTAGTATGGCGGATAAATTTCACCAAGCAAACCGTACTTGATCACAAGTTGCCGGTACACTATCTTGGCAAGTTGATTGTCTCTTCCTAGATAAGCAGTATCAGACATCATCGGACATTCTCCCATCACGTTCTCTCTAGCATCGCCTACACTGCCACACTTTCGACATCAGTCCGAGATTTATTCCTTTAGACAGTGTTTTCTGTAGTTGTCGGTTGCGATTATTTTTGAAGTTACTGTGAGAAATGTAAAGGCTTTTGGCGAATGATACATAATGGAATAAGAATGGACGTACAGCCTTACAAGTATTGAGAATGGCATCCAGACGTTACATTAACAAAGGTACTTCAATCTATTATGCTTCCGTCGGCTTCTCAAAAAGGCCCTGGTTTTATTTTACTACAAGATAATGCAAGGCCGTACACTGTAGGAATGCTTAGAAATTTGTTTACAAAAACTCGTATTTTATTGTGACGAATGCCTTAGAGAAGTCTAACAATACTAAAATATTGAAAAATATCATCCGTAACGTCTAATAAACTGGTAACACATCAATAGCCAGGCCGAAATGCCGATTGCCTCCCAGGCAATATGTTATATCTATTCCAATAATCTCGCAATCTAATATACACTCGCTGAAAAATCTTGGTTATTGTAGAAAGTAAACTAATAGGTGTCAGCTCGGGCAGTTCAAAGAATTACGCTTTTTGGAATCGATGTAGGGAAGAATAAATGGACAACAAAGTTTAAGTAATTTCAACCTAACACTGTTATTTTAGCTGTGGAAGTCATAGAAAAATAGAAACGTTCATTGATATTACCAAAAATGTTAGTAGAGTACAAGTTTAATAATTTAGGATCACAGGGTATATTAATTTGAGACAATAGAGAGAAGCCATTCAACTTATCACTACCATTATCATTTTGATACAACCATTCTTTATACCATTAATATTAAAATCTCCGAGACAAATAGATTCACCAGGTAAGGCCTTCTTTATAAATTCTACCAATAGTTATTCTATAATGCAGAGATATATCGAATGGTGTATGATGGGTCTTATATAACGTGATAAAAAAACGCTTCGAATGGATCAAGAGTCAAAACAGAGTAAGATGCAAGTGAATATGGTCGCAACACCCAGCAGTGTGTGCAGATAGTCGATGGTCCATATAAAGAACGTGAAACTATGATATTTAAACTACATTAGTTATTATAAGAATGCTTTCAATAGTTTTTGATAATAACAAATACAAATTAGTTTTTTTTTGTAAATTATGTGCAAAAAGGCGAAGTAAAAAAAGTGTATACAATTTAAGTTTGCCGCTCTTTTAGGTGTTTTACAAATTAGTACCAGTTCTCTCCGGTAGGCATGTAAAATGTCAAAAATTGTGTGTATTAATACGTCAACATCAAATAAATGTTTAAAATGTGATATTTACAAATAATGTTAAAACTAACTAATTATAATGAACTATTCGCATGTGTGGGTTAAATTTAAGTTTTTATTTTCGCATTTATGACTCTGAAGGGCTACCAAAATGTTTAGTAAGAAAAATATAGACGTCAAAAAGTCCATCTCTAAAATACAGGATACCAAAAAGGATTTGGCTACAAGACTTAAACATTTGAAAATTATTTTGGGTAAGTCAGATTTGTAACTAGTGTACACGTATCTTGAAGTAAATGTTCTTTACAAGCTAAGAGGTAATGTTAGGTTAGTAAAACTGTGACATTTGTCAAAATACCACTTGACAATTGCCAGGAAACTACTTCACACCCTATTGTTTTTATTTTATTATTGTTTACATGTAAATTAGGCGAAGACTATTGTTTTATATTGTTTGCTCTATATATCAATGATGTCATGCGATGTTTCTGTTCGGCTGAAACTGACAGGATGAGTCATTTTAGCACTACAAAATATTTAACTTTAAACACATATGTATTTTTTTTTCATATTTCCTATGATTTTTAGTAGAATTTGTGCGCAATTGACCCTTAAAAAAAAACATATTAAAGATCTTACCGATTTAAATGTTTAAAAACGCAAATTAAAGCTAATTTTACTAATTATTATTTTGCAGATAATTCGGATATAGCAGAAGCAAAAGGATTATTTGAAACCAGCTTTAGTCACATTTACCAAATATTATATGATAGTTTCATTCAAGCCGAAACTAATTTAAGGCAACGAGGTAAGTCCCTTAAGTATATTTATTTAAATGTCCATATTGTACAGAACCTTTCATTAGGCTACTTTCAATAACATCTATTTTTGTAAATAACTTTTGGTGGTTTGTTTGATTTCCGGTACATTTTGTATTTTTTTTGTGTTTATTGAGGATTTTTTGTGGGGACTTTCGTTCACTTTTGTGTTAAGTATGGTAGCACCAGTTAATTGTTAAATATATGTAATAAGTTTCAAAATGTTTCTACTTCTCACGTAATATTTATTGTGTGTTTTGTTTTATTTCGTGTTACAAAAATAATAATACAGCATGTTGGAAGATACTAATTTATATTTAATTTATAATTTTGTATAATAACAATAACACAATGGATATTTATTTCACAACAGAATAAAAATCAAAAATTTATTTTTTAACTATTTAGTTGTTGAAGCTCTGCTCCAGATTGTTGCCATCTTGCTTCCCCAGGTTTTGCTTTATATTCAAAATTATTGTTAATATACAGCTCTTCAAATTTACTTTGTATGCAACACTCTCTTTAATCTCCAACTATTCAAGTTCGCAGCTTCACTGCTTGGTGCTATGATATCGATGGCCCCTTAGTGCCTCTTTTTGCTGGGCTTTGCTTTGTATGTCACACTCTTGTCTAGTTCTTCAACCTCACATCTTCACAATCTTCTACAAGCCCTTGGTATTTTATAATATCCAGTTCTTAAAGCTTGCTTCATACGCATCACACTTTTTCAAGCTTGTAGCTTCTCTTCTTGTTGCTTTGAAATATATGGTCCCTCATTGCTTTCCTATGTGGAGAATTTTTTTGCATACAACATTCTTTGTAATATCCTGTTCTTCAAGCTCGTAGCTTATCTTATAGATCATATATTGAATCATTGTTTTATGACAAAAAAGCTACTGTAGTACCAATACTACCTTTTTATAAGAATATATATATATATATATAT
>JAUIMW010000819.1:0-14888 GCA_033557785.1 Enochrus cinctus
AATTTTATCATACATTATCAAATAGTATCTAAGTATTTTTTAATGTCATTATCATACTCATATACCTATCATGTTTACATACTGATAATGATTCTTATTTTCTGTTTAAAAACCTCGATGACTTCATTTATTTATGTTTTTATCAATTAACAGAAATTAAATAAGAAGTAGATACCGAAAGTTATTCTTTATTTCCTAGACTCTCAAAGGGTCTGAGAACAATATAAAAAGAGACATCAGGAGATCTAGAAGACATGGAATGTCTTCCAGGTACACTGTTTTTTACATATATCTAAATGTAATTAAAAATATAGATATAACTCTTTATTTCTTAAATTGTATCCAATAAATAAGAAAAGAATAGTATGTAGTGTACCTGGAGGACATTCCATGTTGTTATTAAATGTTAAGAAACATCATTCTATTGAAATATAGTAAAGAAACAACATAAATGAAAGAACACTAGGGGGTTTGGAAGACATGGAATGTCCTCCAGGTACTATTTGTATTTGAAGTTCCAATATATTTTAACAGTAAATGGAAAAAAACCAGAAGGTCTAAGAGAATATCCTTGGGGTACGCTGATATCTACGTTTTCTTACTATATTGAGTTAGATTTTAAGACAATACAAAAAGGAGTCACCGAGGAATCTGGAGGACATGGAATGTCCTTTGTCAATAAGAAGAGTGTTTATTTCGGAGCACCTGGAGGACATTCCACGTCCCATATCCCCATGGAATGTCTCCCAGGCATTTCAAAATTCTTTTTGTTTAGATATTTATGAAAAAAAAAAAACGAAATACTTGGAGAACATTCCAAGTCTTTTTTTAAATCCTTATCGATTCTATTATGTCAGATTTAAAAAAATCAATAGAAAAGGAAAATGTTCACCAGATTAAAAGATAATTTAATAGAAAATTACTAGAAAGTTTGGTGGACATGGAATGATTTCCAGATACATTGCTATCTATGTATTTCTAATGTTTGCTAGTTATTACGTTTATATCCTTATAATATTTACATATTTATAGTGTTTAATACTCATTATGTTTACATATTTCTATCAATCAACAAGAGTGAAGTAGGAAGTGGAATACCTGCAGAACGTTCCATGTCTTCCAGGTATTTTTTTAATGTTTCATTCCAATATAGTATATTAGATATTACAGCAATAAAATAATACTAAGAAGATAGAAAAAAATTTAAAAAAACATCAAAGACATAGCAATAAAAAAATTAATAAACTAGAACTATCAAATGTAACTATTTTGTATTAAATACGAGTTTGATTAAATAACAAATTTAATAAATTAATCTGTACAATGTAAGTTAAATGTTCCAAATTCTTTTTGTCTAACCTTAGTATATATATAATTATTTTTATCATAAATAATCTAATGTTATCTACGTATTTTTAATGTTTGGAAATTATTATGTTCATATACTCATCATGTTTTCTTATTGATAACAATTATATACTTTTTATTTATGTTTAAAAACCTAGGTAACTCTTTTTTTATGACAATAAACAAGAACGAATAAAAAGTGGAGTAACTGGAGGACATTCCACGTCCTTCAGAACCCTTGATGGTCTTTCTTTCATCTTGTTTTTTTACTATATTTCAATATGAGGATGTTCATTGATTTTTAATTATTAAAGAGAGAACAACTGTAAGTATGGAAGACATGGAATTTTGCTACCTATGGTCTTCGTAATATATATGACAGGAATTGATAAGAAGAACATTTGTTTAGTAAAGAACAAATATATAGCAGAATATCTGGAGAACATTCCATGTCTCCCAGATCCCTAGTGGCATGGAATGTCCTCCAGGTACTCAGCTATCTATTTACTCTTAATTATGCTTAAAAATTTTAATAACTCTTTTCATTTTTGTAAGATTAATCAATTAATAAAAAGAATGTAGTTTACAGAGTACCTGGAGGACATTCCATGTCTCCCAGAGCCCCTGGTGGTTCTTTTTACGTTCTTTTTGCTATATTTTAATAAAAGTAATGTTTACTGTTTTTTGACAGTAAAATGAGAGCCACCAGGAGGTCTGAAAAACATGGAATGTCCTTCAAGTATACTTTACTACTTCTATGCTTTATTTACTCTTAATTATATTTAAAAACTCTTGTACCCCCCAGAGTACTTGGGGGGCATTCCATGACCTCCAAACCCCTTGGTGACTCTTCTTTTACTGTCATAAAATAGTAAACATATCTTAACCCTTAACGCTGTAACGCTGAGGGGACATCTAATAATGCTATAAAAATCGAAAAACTCCGGGGAGGTGATTATTTAGTAAACGATGTGTACAAAGCGAAGCCCTGCGAAACAGAAGATCGAGGGGCCGAAGGCCCCGAGGCGGCGAGCAGCGAAGCTGCGAGTGTGGAGGTCATTATTTAATAAGCGATGTGTACAAAGCGAAGCCCTGCGAAACAGAACATCGAGGGACCGAAGGCTCCGAGGCGACGAGCAGCGATACTAAAAAATATTTGTTATTTCCTAGACTTCCTTTTTTGTTCTGTCCCAATATACCAATGTCAATTTATTTGTAATAGTAAATAAAGAAACAATAAATAAAAAAAGAGTAATTTGTAGTGTACCTGGAGGACATTCCATGTTATTATTAAATGTTAAGAAACATCGTTCTATTCAAACAGAGTAAAAAACAACATAAAAGATGGAAGACTTAGGGATTTAGGAGACGTGGAATGTCCTGTAGGTATTCTATTTTGGAATTTAGTATTTCGGTATGCCATTTATATATATACAAAATAATATTTTTTCGATGAATTCGTCATTCGATAAATTGATCATTCGATAAATTTGTTTTCGATAAACTTTGTAAATCGATATTTATATACTGATTATGTTTACATACTAATGATAACTGCATTCGTTTAATTTATATTTAAAAATATCAGTAACTCTATTTATTTATGTTTTTATCAATTAACAGAAGTGAAATAAAAAGCGAAATACATGGAGAACGTTCCATGTCATCTACATTTCTTGGATATTTAAAAGCAATACAAAAGGAATACACCAAAAGGTCAGGTAATCTACGTTTGTTTACTGTATAGAGAAATCTGAAGGAAATGGAATGTCCTTCATGTACATAGTTTAATCAATTTTTTATATTTTCTATTGTGTCATTATATAATATATAATTGTTTCTTTTTGTATGAAAGCATGTTACGAAATTCTGTGTCAATTTAAATTAAAGTCAAACTCGTAGAATGTTTATTATTTTATCGCATGGAGAATACTTCATGTCTCCCAGACGCCTTGATGGTCTTTCTGTTGTTATTAAATGCCAAGAAACATTGTTATATTGAAAAAAAGAGGTCTGGAGGACATGAAATGTCCTCCAGGTAGACTGTTATTTACATATTTTTTAAATTTTAAGCAATAAATAAGAAAAAAATAGTTTACAGTGTACATTCCATGCCCAACAAACCCTTGGTGTTCCCTTTTTCACGTTGTTTTCCTCTTTATTTCTATAGAGTTTACAAATAACATAGACGTACACATTCTATGTTTCATAATCATCTTTGATAATTTTTTTTTTATTACTAAGGATTAATTACATTTGCACTAACAAACGTTTCTAAAATGTTTTTATTTTATTTTTTAGTATTTTATGAGCTTCAATGTTTAGATTTAGATAAATATTATAAAATTTGGATATTAAAAAATCTGTTTTTTGTAATTTTTTTATATTTCAATATAAGAATATCCATTGACGTGTTTATTTATTATTTTAAATTTCTTTTTAACATAAACTGGTTCAATATTAATGTTATAATAATTTTTTAATATGAACTTAAATTTTAAGTGGTAAGTCATATATTCTTGATAGATTTATTTAGAAATAATGCACCTGAAGAACATTACTTTTTTGCAAGAAAGTAGTAACTATAAAATTTAAAAAATCCTAGCTTTATTTAGATGGAGTTTAAATTGAGAGAAGGTCTGCTATTTTATCAAAAAGAAGTGTGCAAATAATGGAATACCTGGAGGACATTTCATGTCCCTAGATTCCCTGGCGATTCACCTTATATACTGTTGTCGTGAAATGTCCTTCAGGTGTGTAGCAATTACTTTATTAACCTCTTGGTGGTTCGTTTTTGCTATATCTTAATAGTTAAGATATGTTGGTTCATAACAGTAGAAGAAGAGTCACCAGGGGGTCTGGGGGACATGGAATGTTCTCCAGGTACTCTGTTATCTATTTACTGTTAATTATGCTTAAAAATCTTAATAACTCTTTTCATGTGTTTAAGATTAACCAACTCATAAGACGTTATCACACAATTTTATTGAATTTGCATACATCATTTAACACACGATACACAATGCGAAGCTTAAAATCATCTTAATAATTTATCAACAAATAAGAAGAGAGTAGTATGCAGTATACCTGGAGGACATTCCATGTATCCAGACTCCCTTTTGTATTGTCTCTTAAATAATAAATCTTTTATCAGCATTTCTTTTATTTTGACTGATATAGAATTACAAAAGAAAGAAATAATACTAATTATACAATAACATGCATAGGAAAAAGATGATTGCGTACCTCTAGGACATTTCCATTTTGTAATGTGACACAATACAGTGAACAAAGATTTAAAAACAACATACATGGAGCGTCCTCCAGGTACACCAATGCATTTCTTAATAAACGTTCTCTCAGTAAAACTTTCATAGAAAGTGACAAGTATATATTTATTGAATATTAAATAAATAGACTAAGCTTAATAACATAAATGGTTGTTCACATCCCCCAAACTTTCTAGTAATTCTCTTTTGTATTGTATTTAAATCTAACTCAACACTGTAAACAAGAGGAATGTCCTCCAGGTACTCCATTATTAACACACGTTTTTTTTTTTGATAAAATAATAGACATTGTTTCCTTACAAAACAATAATTATAAAATAAAATAACATAATAGAATTTTTCAAGAATAGTCTAAATTTAATATCGTACTTGAAGGACTTTACATGTCTTTTAGACCTTCTGATGCATTACTTTTGTATTGTTAAATCTAATACAATACAGCAAATAAAGAATTAATTCTATAATAACGTTAGAATGTTAATTAAATTTCTAACGACAATCTAGTGTTGAAGTAGTTTAAAAAAAAAATAAAAGGTTGATCAATGAATATGGAATGCCCTCCGGGTATTGTCGTTGAATGCTATATTATATAATGACATAATAGAATATTAAAATGAAATTACGTACCTGAAGGACATCCAAATTCCTCAATACAATAAAGAAAGATTCAAAAACAATATACAAAATGAATCACCAAGGGATCTGTGGACATGTCCTCCTCCTATCAATTTTAATAAGGAAAATGTCGGTGATTTTTCAAAAATTGAAAGATTGTGCGCGAGAAATTTAATTTTGAATCTCAGAATGACGAAACCGGGTGCATAACTGTACAAGAATTATATATTATATTATAAATATATTATATATATATATATATACATATATATATATATATATATATTATATATTATATATTCAAAATTCAATACATCATGTTTCTTTTATTGTCAATAAAAAGTGCGTAGATAACAGTACACCTGGAGGACATTCCATGTCATCCAGACCTTTTGGTGGTCCTTTTTTTACAAAGTTTTTAATTCTACAGTAACATTAGAATGTTAATTGAATTTTCAACAACAACTTAATAATAAAGTAATTAAAAAGGACATGGAATGTTCTCCAGGTACACTGCTATCTATTTACTTTTAAATGTGTTTAAATATTTCAATAATTCTTTCCATTTTTGTAAGATTAATCAACTAATAAGAAGAATATAGTTTTTGGAGTACCTGGAGGACATTCCATGTCCCCCAGACCCCCTGGTGGTTCTTCTTTTGCTGTCAAGAAACAGTAAACGTATTTTAATTTTAAAAATATAACAAAAACAACATTAAACATTTTTAAATATAATTAAAAGTAAATAAATAGAGTACCTGGGGGACATGAAATATCCCCCAGGTACTCCGTGAACTACGTTCTTCTTATTTATTGCTTAAGCTTTAAAAAATGGAGAGAGATATTAAGATTTTTTAATCATAATTAAGAGTAAATAAAGGACGGAGTACCTGGAGGGCATTTCATGTCCTCTAGGTCCTCTGTTAACTCTCTTTTTACTGTCAAAAAACAGTAAAGATTACTTTTATTAAAACATAGTGAAAACTTCCATTTGAATCGACACAGAACTTTTTTTATTTTAATAATAATATACATTCATACCAAAAAGAAACATACAAGAATTATGTTATAATAAGTATTATATTATATAATAATAATATTAAAAGAAAAGACTAAACTATGTACCTGAAGGACTTTTCACGTCCTCCAGATTCGTCGGTCACTCCTTTTTGTATTTTTGTCTTTAAATCTAACTCAATACAGTAAACGAATATTTAAAAACAACATACAATAGGAATTACTAGAATGTCCAGAAGACATGGAATGTTTTCCAGATATTTCGCTGGTGGCTATTTCCAAAAATAACATAAAAAGAATCATGGGATGTTCATCAGACAATGTTAAATTACATTATTATTATTAATTGGTTAATTTTAGCGGAGTACCTGGAGGACATTCCATGCTCAGTTTTCAAGAGCAGAGCAGATTTTAAGAACTATTAAGTCAATACATGTCTATCAACGATCTATAAACTCACAGAAATTAAAATTGAAAAGCATCAGAGTCTCATACAATATTCTTTTGGAAGTTGTAGTCAAAAATGTTTGGTTGTTAGTATCTTACTTTGTGTTGTATAGAATGTCCACCAGGTAGTTCTTTAACTTCAATTTTGATTTGGACATATGAATGTCAAGTTTCTAAATATAAATTTTATTTATATAAACTTACAAATGAGTCTTCTTATACTTTGAATATTATTTTTTTGGTGAAACTTCTTATTGTATTTTAAAGTTTAACCAATCAATAGGAAAAAATTTCAGTACCTGGAGGGCATTCCATTCAGCATGTAGTATTACTAAAAATTAAAACAGTTCCATATCTTTGAACATAATAAAATGCAACATTAAAGACAGATACCACTGTCTACTAACTTTTAATATATATATATATATATATATGCATATATATATCAATTCCCATTCATAATTTTTATCAAAAATTATCAGAAACTATCTACGTATTTTTTAATGTTTGAAGATTATCATGTTCACATACTTATCATGTTTACATACTGATAATGATTTTTAATTTCAGTTTAAAAACCTCGATGATTTCATTTATTTATGTTCATATTAATCAACAGAAATGAAGTAAAAAGGAAATACCTGGAGGATGTTCTACGTCCCCCAGATTCCCTGCTAGTCTTTTTTTTATGTTGATTCTTGTCCTATTCCAATATAGCAATATCAATTTATTTTGAATAATAAATGAAAAAAAAAAAAAACACCAGAAGGTCTAAGAAACTTAGAATATCCTTGGGGTACGTAGTCATACGTTTGTTTACTGTGTTGAGTTAAATTTTAAGACAACACAAAAAAGAGTCACCGAAGACGTAGAATGTCTTTTGTCAATAAGAAGAGTGTTGATAACGGAGCACCTGGAGGACATTCCATGTCTCATATCCCCAGGTGGTTCTTTTTTACATTGTTTTTGATACATTGCATATCCTTCAGACTCTGTGACGATCTTGTTTTATTCCGATATAGTATATTAAATAATCAAATGCTATCTACGTATTTTTTAATGTTATATACTCATAATGTTTACTTACTGATAATAATTATATACTTTTTATTTATGTTTAAAAACCTAAGTGACTCTTCGTTTGCTTATGTTAATAAACAAGAACGAATAAAAAGTTCCTCCAGAATCCATAACAACCTTTCCTTCATCTTGTTTTTTACTATATTCCAATATGAATATTAAAGAGGGAACAACTGTAGGTATAGAGGACATGGAATGTCCGCCAGGTACACTGTTGTCTACATATTCTTGTACAGTGTATCCTTCAGATATTTTGCTATCTATGGTTTTCATAATATATATGATAGAAATTGAACATTTGTTTAGTAAAGAATAAAGAGCAAATAGATATCAGAATACCTGGAGGACATTCCATGCCTCCCAGACCCCCTGGTAGCTCTCTTTTTATTGCCAAGAAGTAATACAGATGATTTTATTAAAATATAGCAAAAAGAACCACTAGGGAATCTGGGGGACATGGAATGTCCTCCATGCATTCCGCTATTTACTTACTCTTAGTTATGTTTAATAACTCTTTTTATTTCTGTAAAATTAACCATTTAATAAGAAGAATATAGTTTGCCGAGTACCTGAGTACATTCCATTGCCAACATTTTTAAACATAATTAAGAGTAAAAGACAAATATTTATTAAAATATAGCAAAAAACAACGTAAAAAGAACTATGGGATGTCCTCCAAATATTTTGCTATTTAAGTTTTTATTATAATTTATAAATATGATGTGTTATCAAGATTTTTAATTACTATATATATCCAAGGAACATGTACAAAATTAAACTTAAGAAGTATTACTATATACGAACTTATTGATATTTATCTTTATATTAAATAAATGTGTCTTCCAAATCTCTTGGTATTTTTTTATGTTGTTTTTAATTCTATCATAACAAATATTTTTAATTAGATTTTTACTAACATACAATTGACTGGAATGTACTTCAGGCACTCTACTAATTATGTCCTGCAGACCTTTTTGTGGTCCTTCTTACGTTGAATGAAAAGAGATTTTCAAACTTAATTAAAAAAAAAACAGACTACCTGGAGGACATTCCATGTCCTCCAAACCTCCTGGTGACTTTTTTTGCTGTCAATAAACAGTAAACATATGTGAATTATTAAAATATAGCAAAAAACAACAAAAAAAGAACCACCAGAGGGTCTGGAAGTTATGAAATGTCCCCCAAGTACTTTGCAAACTACGTTCTTTTTATGTTAGCTAATTTTCCAGAAATGGAAAGAGTTATTGAGATATTTAGGTACAATTAAAAGTAAATAGATAGCAGAGTACTTGGAGGACATTCCATGTTCCTCAGACTCCCTGGTAATCACTATTTTATGTTTTTTTACTAAATTGTTAAAAATTCATTTAACATTCTAATGTTACTGTAGAATTAAGAACTATAAAAAAAGGTGCAACTGGGGGTCTAAGGACATGGAATGTCCTTCAGGTGCATTGTTATCTATGTATTTCTAATTTTTGCTTAAAAACTTTGATAACACATTTCATTTTTTAAATTTTATCCAACAAATAAGAAGAGAATAGTACGTAGTATTTGTATTATATGTACTCGTACAGAATTACAAAAAAAATAATAAGTATTATATTATACAATAGTATAAATAGTAAAAAATAACTACATACCTGAAGGACACTTCTATTTTGTGATGTCTTTAAATCTTACACAACATAGTAACGATTTAAAAACAACATACAAGAATAACCACTATCATAGTATATATTATCATATGTATACAATGATTAAAAAAAACATTCAAGACAAATCGCAAGAGGAACTGGGAACACGAAATGTCCTCCATATAGTACTCCATTATCTGCACAATTCCTTTTGACAAAGTTCTTTCAGTATAAATTCGTACCTGGAGGACATTACATGTCTTTAAAACCTCCTTGTGTATTCCTTTTATACACATATTTTTTTTAATCTGACACAACAAAGATTTGAAAACAACATACAATAGATATCACTAGAAAACATGGAATGTTTTCCAAGTATTTCGCTTCTTACTTTACTCCTCTTGATAAATAAAAACATAAATACGTAAAGAGTTATTGAGAGTTATAAATTAAGAGTATATAATCATCAAACCCTTTAGTGATTCTTTTTTACGCTGTTTTGCTCTTTGTTTATTGTATTAGATTTAAAGATAATACAACAGCAAATCATCTGGGGAATATGGAATGTTCTCTAGGTATTTCACTACTTATTTTAATTTTATTGATTGATAAAAAAAAATAAATGAAAAAGCTGTTTATTTTTTTATATATTTCAATAGAAATTCATAAAGTCTAATTTTTAATGAATATTAAAAATATGGTAATTTGATACCAAATGTAAATTTTTGTGTTAAGTTAAATGTAGTAATAAATTCAGTAAATTACATCTACAATGTAAGTCAATTTCTGTCTAACCTTCGTATATCACATTCATAATTATTTTTATCATAATCAAATGCTATGTTCACATACTTATCATGTTTATTCACCGATGATAATTATTTTTATATTTTTTATTTATGTTTAAAAACCTAGGTGACTGAAATTATTGTTAAAAGTCAGTATAAATTACTATGTTAGAACAAAACATGAAACAATATAAACTAAAGACCACCAAAGGATCTGAGGGACATAGAATGTTCTTAAGGTACTCTACAAACTACGTTCTTCTTATTAGTTGGTTAATCTTAAAAAAATTGAAAAGATTTTTGAACATAATTAAGAGTAAATAAATAGCAGTGTACCTGGAGGACATTCCATGTCCCCTAGGCAGTTCTTTTTTATGTTGTTTTTGCTATATTTTAGTAATTAAAATATGTTTACTCTTTTTTGGCAATAAAAAGAGGGCCACCAGAGGGTCTGGGGCACATGAAATGTCCTCCAGGTACTCTGTTATCTAATTACTTTTAATTATGTTTAAAAATCTCAATAACTCTTTCGAGCATCTGAAGGACATTCCATGTCCTCTAGACTCCCTGGTGGTTCTTTTTCATGCTGTTTTTTGATATATTTTAATAATCAAGATACTCTTTCTTGGCAGTAAAAGGAGAGTCTGGGAGACATAGAATGTCCTCCAGGCAATCTGTTATCTATATACTCTTAATTATGCTTAAAAATCTCAACAATTCTTTCCATTTTTGTAAGGTTAATTAACTAATAAGAAGAGCGTGGTTTGTAGAGCACCTGAAGGATATTCCATGTCCCTCAGACTGCCTGGTGGTTCTTTTTTATGTTGTTCTTTGCTATATTTTAATAATCAAGATATGTGTAGTCTTTCTTGGCAATAAAAAGAGAGTCACTAGGGGATCTGGAGGACTTGGAATGTCCTTCAGGTACTCTGTAAACTACGTTTTTCTTATTTATCATATATTTAAAAAAAAATAGAAAGAGCTATTAAGATTTTTAAACATAATTAAAAGTAAATAAACAGTAGAGTACTTGGAGGATATTCCATGTCCCCCAGACCCCCTGGTGGATCTTTTTTATGTTGCTTTCACTATATTTTAATAATGAAAATATGTTAACTCTTTCTTGGCAATAAAAGGGGAACTATCAGGGGGTCTGGAGGACATAGAATGTCCTCCAGGTAGTCTGTTATCTATATACTCTTAATTATACTTAAAATAATTCTTTCCATTTTTATAAGGTTAATTAACTGATAAGAAGAGCGTAGTTTGCAGAGTACCTGAAGGACATTCCATGTTTCCCAAACCCCCTGATGGTTCTTTTTGTGTTGTTTTTTGCTATATTTTAATAATTAAGATATGTTTACTGCTTCTTAATAGTAAAAGAAGGAAACCAGGGGGTCTGGGGGACATGGAATGTCCTCCAGGTGCTCTGTAAACTACGTTCTTCTTATTAGTTGGTTAATCTTAAAAAAATTAATGAACGAGTTATTAAGATTTTTGAACAAATGTAAGTGGATGGCAAAGTATCTGGAGGACATTCCATGTCCCCCAGACCCCATGGTGGTTCTTTTTATGTTGTTTTTAATATATTTTATAATCAAGATATGTTAACTTTTTCTTGGCAATAAACAGAAATGAAAACAGTCATTGAAATATTTAAAATTAAAAAGTAAATTATTACAATTAAGATTTTTTATATTTATAATTATCGGATGTACTTATATAGCAAAGGTAAATGAATGATTATGTGTTGAAGCTTTTCCTAATGCACCTATTAATGTTTGCTATGAATTCTAAAGAATTTAGGTTTATTTGATATTTTTGGCATTCAGGCAATTAGTATTTAAAGTGTTACTATATATTTATGTCTCCTATAGTAATATAGGATATATATGTAAGTTCAATATTAGTTATTGTAATATTTTGCGATTTAGATTCTGATACTTTAAAATTGTATTTTTCTTTAATATAAATTATTACTCCGTTATTTTGATTGTACTTTGATTCATTATAATGAATTTTGTAACTTTTAGATTTTAATTTTGGTAACCCAGATTATATAGTGAAATGCTAAAAAATATCGTTCTGTTGAAAAACAACATAAAAAAGGAACATCAGGAGACCTGAAGAACATGGAATGTCCTTCAGGTATATTTCTGTCTACATATTTGTGCTTAAAAACTTTGATAACTATTCATTTATTCAATTATAATCAACAATTAAGAAGAGAGTAGTTTGCAGTGAACCTAGAGGACATTCCAAGTCTCCCAGACCAACTGGTGGTCCTTCTTTAATTATTAAATGTTAAAAAACATCGTTTTGTCGAAAAAGACTAAAATCAATATAAAAGAAGAAATACTAGAAGGTCTGAGGGACATGGAATGTCCTCCAAATATACTGCAAGCTACTCTCTTCTTATTTGTTAGTTAAAATTAAAAAAATGAATAGTGTTATTAAAGTTTCTCTAAAAATAAACTAATAAGAAGAGTGTAGTTTGCAGAATACCTGGGGGACATTCCATGTTTACCAAATTCCCTGGTGGTTCTTCTTTGCGTTGTTTTTGTTATATTTTAGTAATAAAGATATGTTTACTTCTTCTTGACAATAAATGAAGAGCCACCGATAGGTTTACAAACTACATTTATCTTATTAGTTGGTAAATCGTACAGAAATGGAAAGAGTTATAAAGATTTTTAAACATAATTAAGATTAAATAGATAGCAGCGTACTTGGAGGACATTCCATGTCCCTCAAACCCCCTGGTGGTTTTTTTTTGCTATCAACAAACAGTAAACATATCTTGATTATTAAAATATAACAGAAACAATGTAAAAAAGAACCACCAGGTACTCTGCAAACTATGCTTTTCTTATCAGTTGGTTAATCTTCCGGAAATGGAAAAAGTTATTGAGATTTTTAAACATAATTAAGAATAAATAGACAGCAGAATATTTGGAGAAGATTCCATGTCCCCCAGATTGGTGGTTCTTTTTATGTTAGTTTTGTTATATTTTAATAATCAAGATATGTTTATTGCTTGCTGACAATAAAAGGAGAGCCACTATGGAATGTCCTTCAAGTATTCTACAATCTATGTTTTTCTTATTTATTAGTTAATCTTAAAAAAATGGAGAGTTATTAAGATTTTTAAACATAATTAAGATTAAATTAAGAGCAGAGTACTTGGAGGACATTCCATGTCCCCCAGACTTTCTGGTGGCTCTCCTTTTACTGTCATGAAGTAGTAAACATAACTATAAGTCTTTGTTTAAATTAGTAGGGTTCAAAATACAGATATAAAAGTTTTTTAATGTTATTGTTAAGCTGACACTTATTTAAAATTTTCTCTTAATTTGTTAAATTTAAAGAGATTTTTAAAGTCGCAAAAATTAATAAGAAAATCAGTTTATTTATAGTTTTTTTCATGTATTTGTTTCATCAGTCAAAAGAACTATTTTTTATTAACTAGTTAAAAAACAATGTAAAAAGAATCACTATGGGTTTTAGGAGACATGGATAAAGTAATAAACATTCTATCAACATGACTTTTATCGCGACAGAATTTTAATGTTATGGTAACGTAAATTCATACAAAAAAGATATGTACAGTAAGAATTATATTATAATAAGTATTATATTACATAATGACATAAAAAAATAGACTAAACTATGTACTTGAAGGACATTCCACGTTCTTCAGATTACTTAGTGACTCTTTTGTGTATTGTTTTAAAATTTAACTCCATACAGTAAATAAAGATTTAAAATCAATATAAAGAAGAATCACCAAGGAATGTCCTCCAGGTACTTCATTGTTTACACACTTTTTTTTAAATAATAAATCTTCTATCAGTACAAACTCTATTTAAATAGAACCACAATTTCTTTAATTTTATACAAAATAAAAATTATATCGTATATTAAGAATTATATTATATAATAACATGGAGGACAATACATATCTCTTAGACCTCCTGGTGTTTCCTTTTGTGTTTTTTTTTAAACTGACATAATCACTAGAAGGTCTAAAAGACATGGAATACTTTCCAGGTATTCTGTAAATTCTTCTTATTTATTGCTTAATTTTTAAAGAAATGGAAAGAGTTATTAAAATTTTTAACTATAATTAAGAGTAAATAGACAGTAGAGTACCTGGAGGACATTCCATGTCTCCAAGCTCCCCTGGTACCTCTCTTTTTATTGTCAAAAAACAGTAAAGATTACTTTTATTAAAAAATGGTAAAAACAACGTAAAAGGATCCACAAGGATTTGTTTTAATTAGGATTTTTAATTTAATTTTAATTCTAATATATATTCATACAAGAAATAAACGTACAAGAATTATGTTATAATAAGTATTATATTATATAATAATAATATTAAAAGGAAAGACCAAACTAAGTACCTGAAAGACCTTTCACGTCCTCCAGATTCGTCGGTTACTCTTTTTTGTATTTTTGTCTTTAAATCCAACTCAATACAGTAAATAAAGATTTAAAAACAACATACAATAGGAATTACTAGAATGTTCAGAAGACATGGAATGTTTTCCAGGTATTTCGCTGGTGGTTATTTCCAAAAATAACGTTAAAAGAATCATGGGATGTTCATCAGACAATGTTAAATTACATTATTATTATTAATTGGTTAATTTTAGCGGAGTACC
>JAUIMW010000820.1:0-14880 GCA_033557785.1 Enochrus cinctus
AAAACTTTAAAACACATCCCGCCCTTACTTCAGTTGATGTTATACCAGAACACCTACTTTATATGTTGTATTCACATCCATCAGAAGCAAAAATCATAAATTCACCACTTTGTCTCACAGAGCACTTAATACAATTAGGAATTTCTGTTAGTTATTAAAACTAACACTTGAATAAAACCCACAAAACAAATGTAATAATATCAATGTGGTGATATTATTTGTCAAAGTACTATTCGGCACAGTTCAAATCTCTCAGGGACTGTTCCTTTTTACTTACAACATTTTTTATTGCAGGTTACAATGCAGACATAGTATGTCTCCAAGAAGTTGATAGGAAAGTATATTCTTATGACTTAATGCCACTTTTGTCTACATTGGGTTATGAATCGAATTTTGCAAAGAAAGGTGGTGATGTGGCAGAAGGGGTCGCATGTTTTTATGATAAAAAAAGATTCAGGTAATGCAAATTCTGTATGTAATAGTAAGACAACTTCAATTTTTCTTTTTAGCATGGAGGAATATGAATGTTTAGAATTATCAAAATGCATCAACACCCAGCCGGTATTACAAGAAATTTGGGATGCCATACAAAAAAATGAAAAACTTAAAGAAAGGGTTTTAGAAAGAGGAAGTGTCTTACAGTTAATTCTACTTAAATCAAACGATGTGGAAAATATGTTCGTACTTGTGGGCAATACGCATTTATACTTTCATCCAGATGCTGACCATATTAGGTTGTTGCAAGGAGCAATGTGCATCAAATTACTAGAAGATGCTGTCAAGAAATTCCAGAAAAAATATGGGAACAAAATAACTGTTTTATTTTGTGGAGATTTGAACAGTTCCCCTGATTGTGGAATTTTTAAGCTTTTAACACAGGGGTTCGTCCCAGACGATTTTAAAGATTGGAGCAGCAGTAAGTTAATTAGTTATATATTCTAATTTTTTATAATGTATTTGTTTATAGATGAAGAAGAAGCTGTCAAAGATTTATCTTTAACAACAACTTTACAAATGGAAAGTGCTTGTGGAGTTCCGCAATTTACCAATTTTACAGCTGGATTCCAAGACTGCCTCGATTGGATTTATTATGAAACAAAAGATTTTGAAGTTGAGCAAATGGTACCCTTACCTACCATCGAAGAATTAAACCAAAATACTGCTTTACCAAGTATTGTTTTTCCAAGTGATCATATCGCTTTAATTAGTGATTTAAAGCTTAAATAATTTTGTATATGGTGTAAATAAAAAAAAACAAAATAATATTTACAGATTTCTTTATTTGTTTTTAAATTTGTTTTCATAATAAAGATTTTTTCCAACGGATAAGAAAATTTATATTCGACTGCTTTACAAATAAAAGCAATATAAAAGAAACATTATGTCTTACATACATTTAACAATTAACGTAAAGTTAAATTCTAACTACTCACAGTTTTTTTTTTTAATAATAAGTATGTACAGCAAAACTATATTTTAAAAATTAAATTTATATATTTTTTTTTAATAATTCTATGAAACCTAAATGGCTTTGTACAAATGAAGTAATTATAGAAATTTACAAATAGTATAATTCAAATAACAATTTAATAAAAATTAAATAAGTCAATACTTTATATATATATTCATTAAAAACACATCAGGTGGTTAAAGTTTTACAACTTAAAACATTTAATATTAATGCCGTACACTTGTATCTACATATTTTTAACAATTATGAAAATAATCTTGAATCTTTTTAGTACCAAATTAGCACCTTTTAAAAAAATTTCAAGTTATACCATTCATAAATCTCATATTTACAATTTCTTATTTAATTACTTATATACACCTCAAATATTTACAATTTCACGTTAAGTCTACAAAAAATTTCACATTGTTTTCGATACTATCAAGATCGTAGGCTGGCCATTCACTGCAGTCTGTTATTATACTATATTCCATGAGTGACATATCGGAGCTGGAGTCTAATAGAGAGATGCTCTCAACAGCCCGGGACTTCGGGCTACATTCTATGATAGAGCTGGATTCTGAACCAGAGTCGTCGTCAATCCAAGAAATTTTCAAGCTGTCACAAAGAATCTTTTTTCTATCTGGAATATAAAAATTACAAATAAATATTTTATTCTAATACACATATAGTATTGTTTTTTATGTAATTGTAAATAAAGATTTAAGGCATATGTTAAGATGAGAACAGACGAGTATTTGCGAAGGCATACAAGTATAAGCAGACAGAAGAATAAACTAAAGCATGAGAAAAGAATTCTCAAAAAGGAATACTACAGAAGAGGAAATGGAAAAAAAGGAGGTAAAACTCAAAATTTTACCTTTAAACTTATCTTTCTTCTTCCAAACCAGGTACAGGAGGCAAACTGAGATCAATTTTAGGTCGTTTGGGAGGTGAAGGAGATAAAGACATCGAAGGTATTTGTGGGGGAGGGGGTTGACTGAACAACGAAGGCGGAGGTGGTGGTGGTGGTGCTGACGTATAGGACGGCCTGTAGGGTGGAGTTGGATCTCTTGAAGTTTTAGAATTTTCTCCTAACATTTCGGCTGCTTTCCTTATAAGTTCCTCCTCGGAAAGTGTACTCAATACACTGTTGGCTTTATCTGAAGAATCTGTGCTGTAAGATCTTAAAGGAGAGTTGACAGATGAAGGTTTTGGTTTTAATTTAGGAAGGTTCAGGGGAATCGTCGGACTTGACAAAGAGGACTCGTGACGAATGGAAGTGCGCGAACTTATTTTAGGGAGTAATAAAGGTATTGTTAAATCGGTTACAGGTGGTTTTCCCTGTGGGGGTTGATATTCTGGTGTTGTAACCTGTAATTTATTACAAAAACTTCAATTTTTTTTTCTGTAACGAGACATTTCAACAAACCTGATCCACCTTAGTTATGGTTTTGATGTTCTCTAATATTTGCTGTAAGTCACTGGGAATTGATATACTTGCCAAAGCAGATTGCCCAATTTCCGCATTTGCATATTTTGTTGTGTTATTTATTATGTTATTTATTTCAGCTTGGCATTGATTAATACCTTCGTCTAGCTCTCCTATTTTACGTTGAATTTCTTGAGTGCTAGCATCTAAGCCTGGAATTGTATCAAATTTATTTGTGAATGGCTCAAAGGCCTGTGTCTCAATAAAGCTATTAGATGCAGCAACTGGTGGTAAAGGTGGTGGAGGCAATGTATTTTCCGGATCTGAATCCTCCGGACTATAAGGTGCATCTATTAAGAAAAAATATGTTATAAAACCCATTTTGAGTATTTGTTAAATAAAAAATATTCAACCAACGTATTCAATATAATCCCATTTCTATTCTACTAAACAATATTAAAAAAAAATTATAAAATTAAACAACTTACCTTCATCATTTTCTGGTTCTGGAGGCAAAGGTGGGGCTGGTAAACGAGGTAACGGAGGAGGAACCGGCAAGGCAGAAGTTATAGGTAAAGAAGATTTTATACGTGGGTCTCTGCTTGGAGGAGGTGTGTACGACCTCGGAGGTTGTAGAGGAGGGGTGCCTAAAGATGAAGTTGATGATGAAGTATGGGTGTCTATTTTGGGACGTTTTCCGGTTAAACCTTGTAGTGGATCAACAGCCAAAGGTCGCTTCCGTTTGTCTCGTACTATAATCCCTAACAGAAGGGGAGGCCGGTGTTCTTCAAAACCTGGTCCGTTAATTGGCAGTAAAGCTTGAGGAATGGGTTGTCGAAAACCAAGCGGGTAAATGTAAAAATCTTTAATGGCTTTGTGGGTGCTCTTTACGACACCTAAACGATTTCTACTTGAAAGATATGTATATAAAGCTAAATACGGCATTTTCTCCTCAACGTTTTTGGCATTTAATCTTATTAATGAAATAATTTTGCTGTTTGACGACTTCATTTTTCCTATGTATTCCCAAACGATTTCAGGTGCTATTCTTCCAACTACTTCTAAAGATACAGGGAGTTCTTCTATTAATCCACTGCAATCTCCAGAGACTTCCGCGGCAACAATCGATGTTTCAGCAACATCAACCATGTTTATACTACCCTTCCATACGGATTCAATGTCACTTCGAGTTTCTTTCTGAAGCGTTTTTTGTAAAGGCGGAGAAGAACTTCCATCTTCTGTTTCTTTAATTGGTTGTTTTTCAGTCTTCAGTTTCTCATCATTTGTTTGTGAGGCGATGTCATCAGGATCGATACTCCGCGGAGGTGTAGGTATAGTCACTGTTGATGAAGGTTCATGGTCGCTATCGCTTTCCACTAAAGGAGCTAAAGAAAAATGTTTGTCAAATATATATCAAAATTTAAAAACACTAGATTACTCACTAGGCAAAATATCGTCTTGGGGTACATGTTTCCAGAGGCGATCTTCAAGTGGGGGCAATATTCTATTATCAACTAATTTATCTAAAATTTCTTTAGATCTGTTATCGAGTTTTTCTGTAGTGCTATGAGTATCTTTTTTGTGGCGAGAACTTTTGTGGGAAGACCGCTTATGCCTGTCCCTGTCGCGACTTCTGGATCTCTTCTTTTCACTGTGCCTTATGCGGTCTTTACTTTTAGATCTGCGCCTCCTTTCACGTTCTTTACTAGCCGACCGTCTTTTGTGATCTTTACTGTTGGAGGAAAAATATTTTTATGAACACAACACAACAAATAAAAAAAAGTTTCAAAATATAGTATTAAAATTGTATTTATTTTACATACCCAGAATTCTTTTCGGTACTTGATTTTCTGTCGCGATGTCTGTCATGAGACTTATCCCTATCTCTTGAGCGACCTCTATCCCTTGACCTTGAACGATCTTTCTTACTGTGCTTCGAATTACTTCTATCGCGTTCCTTCGATCTATCTTTCTTCTCACCTTCCGTGTTTGTATTATCAGCAGTTAAAGTAGCGAGAACCTCAGTATTGTCAACTTTTTCCAAAGGCCGGTCATCTTCTAAAATTTGTTCTCCCTTGTGGGTCTTGAACACCATTTGTCTGTTGTAATTCAACGATTCTAATTCAGTTTTCTTAATCATATCTATGCTGTGTTTGGCCTCTCGCTCACGCCAAAGTGCCAATTCTTGGCTAGCTAAATCATCTGATGATAGGCGTACTAGTTGATAAGGATTTATAGATTTTTCACAGATTTTCCGCCATAATGTCTCATTTTTGATATCTTTAATGTTAAACATTAAACTTCTGTACTTATTTCTATATTTTTGACCCGTATCTCCAAAACATTTGTACAATTGACTTTCAATTTCATTTGAAATGCTTTGAATTTCATCTTCTGAAATTTTTATATCTTGAGCTATTTTCGACCTATTAGTAAGTTGTTCAAAGAGCGTTCTTTTGACATTATCTCTTATATTTTCAGCTTTTGGTGTTTTTACAGGTGTTGTTTCAGCTTGCCTTGCTTTAGGAGTTTTGACGGGCTGTGGTTTGGGGTCTTTCGGAGGTGGGGCTTTAGCAGGAGGTGTTAATTTAGGTGCAGCAGGAGCCGGTTTTAATTTACTTGGTGCAGGCTTCGTAGGCTCTGGTTGTTTCACTGGTTGAGCTTGTATAAGTTTTATTTGTTTCATTTGTGGCTGGTTTGTGTTAGTATTCTTTGCAGGCAATTTTATTCCAGCGACTTTTTTGTTATGTATAACCGGAGTTCCTTTTTGCCCTTCAGTGTTTTTGGGAGCATGTTGTAGCACTCCTATATTAACACCTTTCTTTTGTACTGCTAACGACACACCATCATTATTTGGATTTTTAACAACTTTTAATCTAGATTGAGTTAGATTTGTTTTATTTTGGCGACGTAACACTTCCCACCCAGGGTTCTTTTCGAGCCACTGCTTTAATTCGTTTTCACTTGGAGCATCTGCACCAGATAAGCATTTGCCTGTTTTACGATTAATAACAACTACACGTTTGAAACCTTGTGCATGTTTTTGGATGCAAACATCGCTGCAATAGATAGAACTGTTTCGGGATGGATTTCCGCATACTATACATTGAGTGTCGGATGTGCTTGATGGTTCAGCTTGAGCTGATATTGAATTTCTCTTTGAGCTTCCGGCACTATCGGTTGAAGTGCGCGAGGCTTTGCGTATTCTTCGAGCCGCTGCCATGGGTCTTGTTAATGTTTTGTCTTTACAGTACAAACATATCCATTCTTTGCCTTCTTGTTCCATCATTTGACCCATAGCTTTAGTAACGTTTACACATTTTCCATGGTACCATTCCTCGCAGATATCACAGCAAATCATAAACCTATTATTGTGGGGCGTGTTGCAAATGCACCAGAGTTTGTTGGGGTCATCTTCATCTTCATCATTTTCTTCATCGTTATCGCTGCTTTCAATTTCACTGCCAAAGACATGGTCGTCATCAAGTGGTTTAATGACCCTATAAAATTAAAAAGATATATGAAATTATTAAGGCTAAATTTTTTTTTGTTGTTTCTTAAAAAAAACACAAAATTTTATTTTAATGCAAATATTCAGACTTCATTCAAAACAATTTAAAGATAAAATTGGTGGACAATTCTCCCCATACTCTTGTACAGCGAAAACTTCAAATTATCAAATTTGGTGAGCACCTTTTGACATTGATTGGGAATTTGTGTAATTCCTTCAGGATAATTAATGGATTTTGTCATTTTATGGTTGGCCAATTTACAAATTTCAAAAATTTTGACTTTTTTAATTAATTTTTGATAAATATATTTTCACAATTAAATTTCAGAGGCTATCTTATGTTCTTTTATTTTGTAAATTCAACAATGTAAGCTAGCTATATAAGAGAGGAGAAAATAATGCATAGAAAACAAGCGTTATATAAAAGAAACAAGAGTTTAATTCAACTTCCGAATTGTCTTTTCTTTTTTGTTATCTAGGGATCGTGTAGTAAAGAACAATTTAAATGTTTGATAAATTAACAAAGAATAAAGATAAGCATATTTACTTGTGTTCTAAAATTTCAGCGGCAGATAAAAAATTAAGATTCGGCACATAGTATAAGAAAGAGATAAATTTTTCCTCTTATTCTTTTGAAGTGTGTTTCTTGGCTCAGCGCAAGCAAACTATGAGTATAATTTGAAGGATTAAAACTTAAATTCTTTACTTTAAAGCAAGTATGGAGCCTTCAACATCTACATGTACTAACAGTATCTATTCTAACTTTTAATTATTTTAATACCAAAATGGACTGCATTCCAATAATTAATTGGTATCACTAAAAATTAAGAAGCAATGTAAAGACTTCCATATCTCTCCAAATTAGAGCCGATTCAACTCGGGTGACAATATTAGTCATAATGAATAACGGCAAATTGGTTGCATTGCCATATTTTCATCGGTGCTGAAGAATCTGTGTACTTAATGTTAAAGAAAATAGTGAGACTATCAATTCAAAAAAATGAACAATTTTTTAATAAAAACTAAGAAATTATCTATTCCTATAAAAAATATTTTCAGTTACTGCCAACAAACAAAAATACTTACAACAAAAAACTGCATTGTGTCTGAAAACTTTTTCAATGTCGAGGCAAAGTGCTAAAAGATCTTTTGTTTGGGATTACTTCGAAAAAAAAGGCAATGGTACAGTTTTGTGTAGTAAGTCTAATAAAATATTCAAGTTTTTTTGCAGTGTCACTAACATTAGCCAAAATTTTTATTTACCTATACCCAGAAGGTAAAAATAAAGCAAGAAATTTAACCCTCTTAATGAACCCCTGAGCCTGCAAAAATTAATTCTTTGACTCCAAACATGTATACATCAATATTGACTAAAGTTAACAACAAGTTGTAAATTGGACAATAACAACAGATATATGGACATGATATTCTATTAAATCATTTTTATCCATTATTGCCCATATAAAATGAATCAAAATGAGACCTTAATGGAGGTAATGTATTTCATCACTATTGTTGCAGACAATGCTTCCAACATAAATAATACAATCTGTGAGTACCTTTACCATCTACTTAAATAAATTTGAAGATTTCCTCCCAAATGCTTCCTTTGACCAGGAAATTGGTTTGTCTAGGATTTATTAGTGTTTTGCTTATTTGAGTTACCAGACATTGTACATGAGCCTCATTTAGAAATTTTTCAGGTGTTAATAGAGAATACTTTTTATAGTATCTATCCTTAATTCAATGGGATTCTATATTCTGCATGTATGATGTTGATGGAAAAGTAAAAGATTGTTATCTTCAATAATAACTTTGAACAAAGTCATAAAATTTCTGGAGTACCTCAAGGGTTCATTACTATATTCTATATACACAAAGGATCTATGTTCCTCTTTAAAATACTGTAATTATGAATAAAAAGGGTTAAGTATAAATGAAAACTTACTTTGGCTGAGGTTTTTCCACTTCTGGGGGTTTCTTATTTCTGCTTCGAGTTGCAGGTCTTTCAATTGGTGGAATATTAATGACCCTTCCACCTCGATAGACTTGTTTTCCTTGAGCAGAGTCTGCTTTCTCTGCCACTAGCTGTAACATGAAAATTAAATAAATTATAGAACATATTTTAAAAATAAAAATTAAAAAATAATTAAAGCTATATCTTGATTTATAAGTATTTTTAATAATATTGATCTATTTAATACGTTATATCAGTTTAATAAGGCAATTTTTTCTTTTTTATTTAATAAGCATTGTTTCTGATGCTCCTAATATCAATCCCAAAATTCAATTTGCCACATATAAGAAACTTTAATTAGATCAATGATTTTTACTAGATTTAGACTGTGTTGAAACAAAACTATTATTTGCTTATAATTCTTAAATTAGTATAAATATAGAATAATTCATCTTTTTATTTAAATAATTATAAGATAATAAATTTTTGATTCCTAAAAAATAGACAACTTTAAGCAGTACGCTTATTAGCTAAATATACTTGTTAATTACAATTGGTACTGTACCTATACCTTATATATTTACATTTTAAAAGTAAATAACTTATAAACACCAACATTATATTTGTAATTACAAAAAAATAAAACGAGAAATTTTAACAACACTGAAATTCAAGATTTTTGTTATAAAAATACATTAAATTTCAACTTTTATCTTCATACACGATAGAACATATAATTAACTTTAATCTCTACTTACCTAGCAATAAAAATTATAAATTTATTTTCAAATATTCATCTGATATATAAAAGAAATTTCTACAGTACCAAACGAAATTTATTTTATTTAAAATACACTTTATCAATAATTTTATTACCTGCGGCACATTCGCTGGAGGCAAAATGTTATTTTCATTCAAAGCCTGTTGCACCGAAGGATCCAAAACCAAATTTCCATCGCTTATGCTTTTATCAATAACATTCTGCAACTCAGTGTTATCCACCAAAGATTTAGCGACTTGATACAAAATATCCTCCGAAATTAATTCCGAATTAATATTATCTAAAAGCGATTGATCTATGTCAAGTCCTCCAGCCTCTAAATTCATGTTATTTTGATCTACGTTTTGATCAACACCTAAATCCGAAGTATCCGGAAGAACTAAACTATTTGTAAATGACTTAGTATTGTCATTCTGAATTATAGAACGTATATCCTCTTCCGTCGGCATCGCCTCCATTGGAGTACCTAAATCACCTGTACTCGTAGGCACATCAGGAACAAAACTATTTGAAGTTGAAGTAACAGGTGGTTGCACTTCCAGCGCTTGTTGCAATTTTTTAACTTCTGATGAACTAGAACGCCTCTCAACTATTTTCGTTTGTTCACCTGTACTATCGTGCCTATGCTTACTAGCCGAGTGCTTGTCAGAAGAACTATTTCGACGTTCCTTCTCACTTTTATCAAAAGTGGGCGATTTAATATGTGTGCTGGATCGTTTACTCTTCTCCGACATTGAAGAACCACTTTTAGATCGACTCTCAGGCGTTATCTTCGCCGGTTTAGGAATCGAATTTTTAAGCGGATCATTTAAAAGTGGAGTAGTAGGAGTCGAAGGAGTTGTAGGTTCCTTTGCTCCAACCCTTTTGATAATATCTGGAGTTGAAAATAAAGCAAAATCATCGGGTATCGGTTTTGGAACTTTCTTTTCTTTTTTCGGTGGTTTCTTTTCAACAGGCTTGGGAGTTTCGATTGCGGGAGGAGGCGGTGTAGGTGGTTTTTCTACTTTGGGAGGTTCTGGCTCAAGTTTAGCTGCAGCTTTTGGAGTTTTAGGGGTTTTAGGTCGTTTTGGCGTTTTTGGTCTAGGGGGAGGAGTATTCTTGGTGGTTTCTGAAGAGTCTAAAGATAAGCTTTTGCCTCTCCCTCGTGTGGGACGTTTGGGTTTTGTTTTGGGTGTTTCTTCCAGTTCAAAATCGGAGTCGTCGTTGTCATCTTCGAAATCTTCTAGGGTGTCTAGAAAATCTTCGTCACTGTCCTCGTCTATGTCTTCTAAATCGTCAGCCGGGAGTGTGTCAGGTTTAGGGGGCGCTTTCGGCACTTGTTTTGGAGGTTTCGTTTTGAGTGGAGTTTTTGGTTGTGCGTTTGTGTTAATCATTTTAGCTTTAACTTTAGTTGGTGGTGTCCTTTTGGGGAGGACTTTTAGAGGTGAAGCTGCTTTTTGTGGTTTTGTGTTTTCTGCGGGTGGTTTTGCGGGAGTGGATGCTGCGACAGGTACTGGTGGTAAAACTGGTTCTGTTGCAGGTTGTGTGGCAGAAGTGTTTTCTTGAACTTGCGGGGGTGGTGCTTCTGGCTCTGGTTCGCCACCTTCTAAGATTCTAAGTGTGTTAGCTAGCTCATCATCTATTTCTGAGACTGGTAATTCTTCAGGTTGTGGCGGTGGGGTGTCAGGCCGTTTCGGTGAGGTAAGAGGTGTGTAATCATGGTCTAATCGGAAGTTCTTTAGATTCCTTGCAATTACGTTCACGTCTGGTTCGGATGGTTCTACAATAATTATTTGTTTTATTATGTATTCTTGTGTGTAATGAGAGGTAGTGCTTACCGATAACTTCTTCAGCAGCTTCTTGTGAGGCAGCGACATCCTCACTATGTACGTACATTAAGGATTCGACGGTGACGTCTACGACACCACCTAATTTGTTTACATGCATCACTTGAAGTTCGGTGGGTCCTGTTCGACTGCCTAACGAAAACAGTTGTGATAATAGTGGAGAATACATCAGGTATGCGTGAAAATAAATTTGAAAGCATGCAGATTGAAGGAGATAGGAAAGGGTACTTACAACAAATTGTTATGGGTACACCAGCCTGGTTTCCCAGTTATTATTTAGGTATATTAAGCCTAATGACAAATAATGGAAACATTTTAAAATCAAATCAAGAATTGAGCCAACACACGGGAGATATTCATTTTGTGAAACTTGTTTCATGAAACAGGAAGCTTGTTTCCTTTCTGGGTAGAATAAGATGAAACTTGTTTCACAAGAATAAATTTCTGCAGTGTAGACAATCTGATAATGAAATGTTTTTTTTTTGTTTCATGCTACCAATTACACAAAATTAATTTCTTGGGTGTGTTAAGCGTGTATTTTTCCTATGATAATTAATTAAATGTTTGTAATACATTTGGAATTTACATATTGGCATGAAAAACGTTATTTCAGCATTTTGGTGTACTTGCTGTAATACAGCGAAAACGTAAATATATACTGAAAGCAGAGTGCATGAAAAGAAAATAAATAATTGTATTTAAAGTCCACGAAAATAAAAGACTAAGGGAATAGTAATGCTACTGTAATGAGGGACTATTTCGTATAGAAGGATTGGACTGGCTCATCGCTAAGGAAATCTAGCGTAGCGTTTGAGTGATTAAATCAAGAAAAAACTGCCACATTTGGCAAAAAAGAAAATCAAGTCAATGCACTAGTTAACACATACATTATTGCAGTGGCCAAAATGGTAAAAAAAGGAGAAACTTTAAACAGACGGCAGAACAGGTACGTGGAACAACTAAGCTTAAAAGAACATGGAATGAAATAATAGAGGACATGTTGAGGAAGAAAGAAATGACAGTTGGAGAGGCTCTCGTAATACTTTGCGGCGTACTACCAAAATCTGACCCTGGGTAGGAAAAAGTTTGGAAAACGTTGGTTTAGATGATAATCTTATCAGCATAAATAATAAAAATCAAAGAGTAAAATATAAAATTGAAACAAATACTATATCTACTCTGCAAATATTAAATGAAAGTAGCAAATATTGCAGATTCATTAATTCACAATTTGACTGAAATTCAAAGGCATAAATATGAAGTTTATTTAGTTTTACATAATGGTTGTTACAAAATAAGGTTATGATTTTGTTGACATTTGAGTAGTTATGTTCATAAAACTTGTGAAAATTTGAATGGTTGACTTATCAAGCCACTGAGAGTGAATTTGCTTTGTGATTAAGCCTTGGAAAATAATATAAAAAGTGCAATAATGGATCAAGATGTGACTTTTATAATTATCAACAAATTACCAGCACCTTCATGTTTACTAGACAACTCCGCACCAAAATAAAGAAAGTTTGTGTAACTCATTAGAAAAAAATAAATAAAAGTAATTATTCTTGGAAATATTTAGCAAATATAAAAACATTCCATCCATTCAGTGAGCCAATCTCAATTAGGTATTAAATTTTTATATGCACAAGCACATAAAAAAGGCTTTGTTGAACTAAATAATAAATTTTAAAATGCCTATAAAATAATGTTACTTAGTTTTGACATTAAAAATGAATGTTAGTTTTAGTACTACAAACATATGTAAGATATTGAAATCAAAAACAATGAAAATTTAAGTTGAAAAAACTACGAAATAAATTTATTAATAGTTGCATTTGTTGTGCTAAATTACATTTATTTGCTATAATTTAGTAAATTCAAGCCTTTTCTATTAGTGCTTTCATTATATTCATGTATTCGTAAATTTTCATGTTAGTTTAAAATTCTTGTGCGGTAATATGCTCATTCGCCACATGTTTTGTTAAAAAGTATTTTATCAATGAAGCGAAGAAGGGAGGTCAGAGGTTCGAGTAATTTGAAGGTGTTGTACGTGCAGGAAGATCTAACTAAAAAATGAAATTCTGGTGAAATAACCTTCAAGCTTGAAAACTTACTCAAAAAAGTTTCCACTGTTTTCTTATCAGGTGTAACTGTACCATCTTCACCAACAACCAAAATTAAACTGTCATTGCCATGAGGCTCTGTTACCATGACAACACTATTAGACATTTTGATTTTTGTTCACTAAAATAATAATTAGACATTAAACAACTTCCTGGTTGGCTTGAAACTGTGATGCACTAAAGTTGTGGCCTATTTCGAGAGGAAATTTAAAAATATTTCGGCTGGAACGTAACTATTTTCAAATTTTGACAATTAGCGGGAGTATAAAAACGTGCTAATTTTTGAATTAGGGTCCTATTTTAAAAGAGTTGCTCGAAACGAAACGGGTTCTTAAATAAACAAAAACGATAAGTTCATTGTAAAATGCTTTATTAAAGTAAATAAATTCACATAAATTAGGAGCGAAAACGTGGCCACTGCTTTAATACATTACAGTTTACATTTCGGAGGAAAAAATGTTACTATAGATTGTGTATTTTAGTTGTTTGAAATGTCCAAAGTTACCTACTTAAAGATTATTAATAGTAACAAAGCAAGTCTTGGAAACGACTATTTTTAAATGCTAAAAAAGAAAAATTAAACACTAAACATTGAATCCCGCCTGGCTTGTATAATGCTTAGGCGAGGTAGCCGTATCACTTGTCTCTTGTTTATTGATCGTCTTAACGGTAACGCTTTTGCTTCAATCACTGCACTAGATTTCCCGCATTACAAATACACTATTCGAGATCACTTTACACATTTTTTTAATTGCTAAACCGTAAGTTTTCCGCCAAATCGAACTGTTTATAAAGCGAAAATACCGACATTTTGTAAAGAGAAGCTCGACAGCACGCTGAAAAACGTCAATGACGCAAGTTCACAGCGTACTATCTTACCGACAAACTTTAGCATTATTTTATTCCGCATCCGAGCGACCTTGAAACTCTTCAATTTTAATCGAGTTTCGCGTAAAACTTTTAACTTTTATTTATGTTTTATATTATACATTGCGTCATTTATTAAGTGACCTCTACTGGGTGATAGACCAAAAACTCTTTGTGGTTACTCTATTGCGCAATACAACGTTGGTTGCCTGAATTTGCGCTCTTTTAAATAATAAATATTGTGGTTGCGCGTTTTGGCGCGAATTCGTCCACATATGTGGTATTTCCTGGTTGCGCGTTGATTATTTACAAACTTTTGGTAATATGACAATCATATATTTTGACAAAGCAGTTCTTTTTCCTAAAATATGCCAGTTTTAGTACACAGTTACATTCATAAATTTTTTTTTTGTGATAAATTATCTGTTATTATTACAGAAAATATATCTAAAGTCCAAGACTTGTGATATTACCTCATGAAATGCTTTTTTTTACATTTTTTCAACTCTTAAAGTTTAATTTTTGACTTACTGTTTTGTTTTAGGCAGGAGGACATATGAAGGGCTTAGAAGCTAACGGATACAAGTAACTTTTGTTGACAGATGTTGGTCTACCTCAGAGATTATCAAATTTATTTCTTTTACTCTTTTTAGTAAGCAGTGATGTCACAGCATTAAATCCACGTTCACACAAATATGATGATGGGAATACAGAGTACAACTACACCTCGCTAACGCCCCCCATTTTTTTCTGGGCCCCTTAACGCACCCTCTAGGTCTCCAACGCCCACAAGGGCGCGTTATCGCTCACTTGAGAAAGACAGCTTTTGGGAAGGATTAGGATATGCAATGATTTCTTCTTAACCACTTAAGACCTACGAACGAGCATTGCTCGCGCGCGTATTACGTATCGCACCGGGCTAACCCGAGCACTGCT
>JAUIMW010000821.1:0-14879 GCA_033557785.1 Enochrus cinctus
ATACTACAAAAGTAAGCTATTGGAAAACATTAAAAGTAACAAAGATATATGGAAAGTTATTAACGAAGAAAGATGTTAAAAAAATTGAAAGAATAATAAATACTAATAATTAAATAATCGATAGCGATGTAAAGATAACTAATCAGTTTAACAATTATTTTATAAAGGTTGGCCGAGATTTAAAAGGCATGGTAGTCGAAGAAAATTCAGAAGAATCCAAGATATAAAATAAGTCAGTGGAGGTATAATATCCTATGTTGACGATACCGTCGATCGTGGAAGGTGAAAAATTGGCCGATGTAATAAATAAAACACAAAACTTCTTGATGATTATAAAACAATGGGTGGATAAACACCGATTAAAGATGAACCATGATAAAACAAAGTTTATAACATTTAGCAATGCCACGACAAGTCTGTCAAACATAAAAGAAATAAAGGTACATGAACATGGGTGTGAAAATACTTAATGTCGATGTAAGAGCATAGAAAATACCAAAAGTGTAAAATATCTTAGTGTAATGGTAGATGAATTATTAAATTGGAAAGACCATGCTGCAGCTCTGGCAAAAAAATAAGGGTGCAAATATATAAATATAGGGAATTAAGGAATATTCTATCTATTAATATGCTAAGACAAGTATATATAACTCTAACAGAATAACTAATAAGATATGGAATTGTTTGTTGCGGAGCAGCCTATAATAATAGCCTTAAAAAAATAGAGAATGCCCAAAAATATATCTTGAAAATAATACATAAGAAGCTAAGCCCCACGGAAAGATTATTCCAGGAAGTCAGAGTGATGGATATTTGTGAGTTATATATATGTTAAATGCAGTAATATATATTTATCGTACTCTCTGGGAGCATACAACATTGAATCATGAATATAGAACTAGAAGGAAATCCAGGTTATATCTACAGAAGTTCCAAGAAATTAAAAGTAAAAGAACTATTACATATATGGGAAAAATGTTGTATAATATTTTGCCCAAGGAGATCAGGAGCGGAACCCTTTGGCAACTCGGATATGTTTAGGTGTGTAATGATGAACTGAGGATAGGCACTAGATTTTTGCGTGGCTCTCCGTGACGTACCACAAGCTTTGAAGTTGTGAGTTTTTTTTTGTTGTTTTAATTGTGGTGTCTAGGGGATGCTGCCATTGTTGCCTAGCAAATAGTAAAGTGTGATTGGTGGAGAGGGGGCACAACACAAGTCTTCTGATGGTTTAGGTGTCTCCTCTTATCTATTTCGTTCATATTATGTATTTATATATTGTAACGATCTCATTGAGAAATAAATTGAATTGAATTTAATAAATTCATAAATAATCAGGAAACTAAAGCTACGAAAAATATAAACCTAATTAAGGAACTTTGTGGGAATAAAACGGGAAGTCATCCCTCCATTATTATCAACTTTTACAAATCAGTGGTGCGAACTCATCTTGAATACAGCACTTTTCTTATAAGTGGAGACATATGAAAAACCTGTTTTGAATGCTTTAATTACCCAGATGAAATAAATACTATGATAAACAAATATGAAAGAAGTTTGATTGGTTTTAGACAAGACACAAGAAGTGCGCCAACTTATTTCTAGGACTTCTGTCACCATATTGCTCCGAGTGAACCTAATCGATGAAGTTTTTTCTAAAGTTAAATTATTAGCAAGAAATATGCTCACAGATAGAACAAATAACCTGGTAGGTGCAGTTACTCCCTGAACTTTAAATTGCCAGAAGCTTCGGTCGAACAATATTTGTAGTGGTGTTACAAAAATAAAACCTAACATTAAGTTTTTTTATGCATTAAATAATTATAATATTATAATTATTGATTGGTAGAATTTGATTTGCAAAAAGTTCAATTTGTTTGGCATAAGGATGAATTTGATTTGCAAAATGTTGAATCTGATTTGGAAAAGGTTATGTTTGATTTGCAAAAAGTTAAACCTGATTTGCAAAAAGATTAATTTGATTTGCAAAAGGGTGAATTTGAAGTGCAAATCATTAATATATAAAAATTTGGAAAAACTTTTTTTATATGCTATTTCTGTTTTATTCAACATTTAATTTAATTTTGAGCTTAGAGAATTTCTATCAAAGTTAAAAATTCTTTTGGTGATTCCTATATTCAAAAAGAGCGACAGCTGTGATGCAGCTAACTTGTGAAAAATACTAAAGCTGTCGTGAGAGCACAGTTGAAATATCCGGTTCACTATGGGTTTCAAAAAATGAAAATTTTTGCTGATGCAATTTTTTTTAATACCACAAAAATTAATATTTCCATTGAAAACCTGTTAACAGCATTTAACTGTGTCGATCAGTTAGATTCCAACATCTGTGCGAGACGTTGTAAATCGGGTGCTCTTCAACAGACATAGTAGTTTTATTTAGATAAAATTATTTAATTTCATAAAAACATAAGACAAGATCTTATCAACCTAAGGCAGTTTAATGTCCCCTATTATTTATGATATTTCAATACAAAGTGGTAAACATGGAAACGAGGTGGCATATTCCGTACATTTAAATATGCAAGAAGGAATGGATTTAGGCGAGAACCGCTTAGATGTAAACACAGGTAGCACAAAAGATGACACACATGTACGCTCACAAAATAATGGAAGTACAAATATTACCAAATATAATATTAAATCTAAGTCGTAAAAATGTAGACACGTCTTTTGATGAACAATATTTATCAAATAATATAGAATTAAATGTTCACCTTCCACAATTGACAATTCTAGTCAGTTGCCACTGAAACCAATTACTTTCAATCCATATAGACCAAACCACAATAATCTGGACGTAATAGCTAATGCGTTCCAAAATTCGATATTAACTCTTGTTTCCACATACGTAAACAATAGCACAGGGATAAATAATAAAGAATACATAGATAATATTTTGCAAAAATTAGTTACTGACTTTTTTTTCAAATTTTAAACAATGGAACTGAAAAATGTAAAAATATTGCAGTGGAATGCTCGTTCACTAATTCCGAAAAAATCTAGTTTACTTAACTGCATACATTTACATAACATAGACGTAATAACAATTAGCGAAACGTGGTTAACCTCTAATAAAAAAATTGATTTTAAAGGTCTTCATATGTATAGAGTAGATAGATCAACTCCTTATGGTGGGGTCGCTATTTTAGTAAACAAAAATATTAGAACAGAACAAATTACCTTTGTATCAAATTACAACCCACTTATAGAAATTTGCGTAAAACTCACTTTAAATAATGCAAAACTCTCAATTGTATCGTTGTATACTGTATCAGAAAAGTACAATAATAATTGGCAACTTTAATGCCCAACATACACTATGGGGTTCCCAATGGCAAAACCCCCAAGGAAAAGCACTTTTGGAGGCTTTGGATTTCGTGCCATTCGTAGTAGTTAATACTGGAGAAATGACCATATTAACAAGTCCACTCTCACCTAAGTCTGTTCCGGATATCCCTACGTGAAGCAGTGCAATGGGAAGAATCCTTAAGCCGAATACTTGGTAGTCTACAAAATAATAAATAAGTCCAGAGGATATCCATGAATTCTTAAATCATTTAGCCAATGCAGACTCCGCAATAAACATGGAGGACAATAATATCCAGGATGGCAATCAAAATAGCTTTTTCAATAAACCGTTCTCGTTGTGCGAATTGTTAATTGTATTAAACCTTGTGTCATATTCGAGTCCAATGATATATAATTTACCTGAAAAAGCCAAGGAAATCTTAATAAACATATACAATCGCATTTGGTTAAACGGTGACAGACAATTACAGACTTCAATGAAATAATGTCAAGCGGTCAGTGTTCAGATTCAAGAATTGTGACAGAGGGTCTCACCTCAAGGAGCTGTTTTGAGCCCCTTGCTCTTTAATATATACACAAAAGATATACATGATAACATGGACCAAGCAATACAGCTTTTATACAACCCAATCTACATGGAACGAAGTTAAAAGTCGATTCATCTATCTAGGATATTGTCTGAAAATTTGGCTACAAGATCAAGGATTCGAACTATGCAAAAGAAAATCAGCAAGCGTGGTTTTTACAAGACACCGCATGACAAATATTTCGACCATTAGGATGCATACATTTAACTTTCCAATTGTTAAACATTACATATCTAGGAATGTATTTAGACAATAAACTTACCTGGTAGAAACAAATAGACTATATTAAGGGCAAAAGATTAAATATCTTAAAAGCATGTAATGGAGTAAAATGGG
Source organism: Enochrus cinctus (assembly GCA_033557785.1). NCBI lineage: Eukaryota > Metazoa > Arthropoda > Insecta > Coleoptera > Hydrophilidae > Enochrus > Enochrus cinctus. The sequence goes on from JAUIMW010000821.1 coordinate 4,254, forward strand.
GTAGTAATAACTTTTATAAATCGTATATACGATATAGGGTTGCTGGTTGTGTAATACCGCAAGTAGCACTAACTTGAGTGTGGTGGATAGAATACAATACCGATCTCTGAGGATCTGCCTTGGAGCAATAAGATCCACACCAGTTCGGGCTCTACTTGGAGAAGACGAGGAAATGCCTAATGCTACAGAAGAAACCTTATGGCAAGTAGATTTCTATCAAAAACAATATTTTCTGATGCGATAACGCATGCAACGCATAAAATAAAAGTTATTTTGGAGAAACTAAAAGCTAAAGATATCTCGGTTACATTTGTTTGGATAAAAGTCCATGCAGGTATTCCAGGCAATAAAACAGTAGACATTAAAGCTAAGAGTTGTTTAAGTGACCGAAATGCTGTTTTTATTAATACCCTATCAATTGCGGATTTAAACAACGTAGCAAAGAGCATAGTAATGAAGAAATGGAAAGATGAGTGGTTGACCACGGCACTAGAATCAAACAGCCAGTATTTTCTTTTGCATAGGGAATTGCCGTCAGCTCCTTATTACACGAGAAAAAACAACCCACGTCACTTTGATACCACGTTGATGCGAATTAGTTGATCTGTGTTTGCTATAGTATCAATAAAAATACTAGGATTCCACGCGAAACAGATCTTCTTTGCCTTGTTTTTAAAGTAATAGAAGTAAAAAAATTAGCTTTGTTATTATAAGTAAAATGTTGACCCATCCAGGGGTAAAATAATTGTCTATAATGTGCTGCATATATGTGTCGAGACGGTGATAATGGTAATGCGTGAAAAGGAAACAGAAAACTTGCATTTAAAAATTGAAAATTAAAGAAACAGCCAAGGAGATACAAACAAAAAATTAAGTATATTAATGAAATTGTATGTGAAGATTAAATTGAAAAGTCTCATTAAAATAAGAAAATATCCACACAAGTTGAGATCATCGTAAGTGAAGCTTACAAACGAGCTTGAAGAAGATGGCCCTACTTGAAAACTGCTGCGCTGAATTTTACATCTCATTAAACAATATCGTGGATATTATTTATTTAAGATAGTTCATAAATACATATGCCTACCTCCTGGATGTCCATGGGGTACAGTAAATAAAAAATAAATGTAAATAATAAACTAAAAGTAGCAGTTCGAAGTTTCTAGATTACTTTCCCTTATCTAACATCTCAGTTATTAGTTGCATCCCCAAAAATTGTCTCATTTTCCACGCGGAAGAGATAGGACCTTACTTCTTATTTAAAAGGACATATTAACATATTTTTTGTTTTTCTCTCCATCCGGATGGCACCTTAATTTGCAGTGGAGACGCGGGGTGAGAGGCCTATTTTGTTTAGCGCCGGAAGCCAAGACTGATTGCGCCTAAACCGGTCCTGATCCTGGCAAAGGATAACACCGTACTTTATTGCGCTAAGAGAAGGGAAAAATCTCATCTAGATTATTTGCATAAAGTGCACACAAGTTGCGGTGTGTTTGTCGGAGAGAGGCGAGAAGGAAAGCTCCTCCTCGACCATGAATCTGGTTGATCGTCCTGCGCGGCTAAGATAGGATAGTAATAATGAGAATAATCGGTTGAAATTAAGAAGTTTTAACTCCTTCTGGTAGAGTCTCTTGCTTTTTTTTTTCGGGGGCAAACATAACTCAACGTTTTAATTTTTAAAATTAAAATATGTTTCTGGTAATTAGAGATAAGGAGTAGCGCGCCGATACCTTCCCGTAGACCTTTCTTAATCTAAATTCATTAATATTCATAAAAGAATAACGATGCTAACGACTAGGGTTTCCTTAATATTGAAAACGTTAACAGTATGATCTTAGTCTGGGTAAATATTCATTTTTAGCTTCACGGTGCATATTTTAAAATAGATCGAAATTCATTAACCTAGAAGCAGGATAGCGAGCTTTTTTACAAATCTTTACTCCTTGCTTTTTCTTTTGTGTGGATAAAAATGTCGACTCCGAGAGTTTTCATTAGTTTATGTTAGAAACTTCTAAATAGATATTTGGGTTTAGGTAGGAGATTTTTTGCAATCGCACAAATGCAAGCGTTGAATTTGGTAGAGTTCCTAAAATACCAGCTCTATTCAATTATATTATAGTTATAAACGTTGACATTTGTGAGATATCTAGTAAATAGCCGGTTTAGAGGAGCAACTCATGTCTCCGTTCACGAAGAACTTTTTCCAAACTTTCCTAGATGCCGACCGCCTTCGTCGCGTGTAGTTGCTCCTCAGAAAGCAACGCCGAAGTTCTGTGAGCGCGTATATCGCGCTTGGCTGCAAACCTGTGACTTCATCATCCCGCTTGCGGATGACGTGACTTCCTGAAAATGACTTCTTCTTCTGGCACACGCCTTCTCAACACGGCTTTAACTTTCTAGTTACCATTAATGCAGTTAACTAAGTTTCGGTGGCCGCCGCCGCGCTCAAAGACGTGTTAATTCTAAACAGCAATTACAATTTGCTGCGCTTTTGTCCCCCCTTTTATCTTGTATTAGAGTTTTTCGCGTCAAAAAGTCATGGCTTTAATGCAGCTTGAATAACAGTAACTATAATTTCAGGATGAATTTTCACAATTATTGTTATGTATGAAGAAATCTTTCAGAACTTTATGTTTAGTCCAATTATGTTGAGCAATTAAAATGAAGGATGGTTCATAGTCTTTAATTAAATTCCATTCAATAGCCAAAACACGTAATTTGTGTTCTATCATTATCGTCGTTTAATTGTTAATGTATTGAATAACAGCAGCAAATAAAGTTTAACGTAATTTTAAATAAACAAAGGCAGTGTAATTCTAATCAATTCAAAAAATCAACAATGAATACTAGCATGTAATCGAATGAATCTTATAGGCCCGTAAGTAATCTACAATTACTGGTCGACGGTCGAACACAAAGCAGAACAGTAGCTAAACATATTTTATTACCTTATCACAAAACTGTGGGCTCATTAGGCAGAGATACACTGATATGGACTGGCCATGGTTAACTAACTAGACGAGATGGTTTCGGTCAAAGGAAAAGATACAGCAGCTTAGACAATGGCTGTCAATTACTTTATAATTAAAGCTTATGTCACGTCATGTCTTGTAATACCTAACGTGATGGGTCTGAGAGAGACGAAAACACAATAAATTTTCTACCTGAAGATTCTAATGCATCCAATACACATATTCGTTACGATGTCCGCTGTTAACACACGTTTTGTTTGTTGCAAGTAAATTGTGCCTAATGAGTATACTATCTAAGGTTTCTCGAATATTTATTTCATCAATAGAGTATATGTGTTATACAGATAAGAATGTGAGAGAACGCGGAAGTTCCAAAGCGACATCAGTAGGAATGCTAATAGTTTGTTAAATAAATGTAGTAAATAAATAAGCACAAACCAGCGAATTTTTAATTGTATTAGCTTTCATACCCCTTCAAAAAAAATAATGTTTTATTAGCAAATTATGAGAATGAAGGCTTTAATAGCACATTTTCCATTAAAATTATTATCAAAAAGCAAACTGAAGTCGTGAGGGCTGTATATTTATAGCATTTTTGCGCATATTAATTAGCCCCTTAAGAGTGCAAAAGAGAGAACGAGGCTGGGAATATGTAAACTTTATGGTGATTGAGGTGAAGAACTAAAATAAAACTAAATTATCTCCACCGAACAAACTCCCGAGTGTTATTGCCACTTACTAATGTCAAGAGAGCTCCCCCGCTGTACACAAACAATTACATTTAGTACGTTATGATGCAAATTGTTGATGCCGGCAGACAAGAAGGGCAAATGGTCTTTCTTATATTAACTTAACTGCAATGTTTATTATTACGTTCATATTTAAATTGAATCTACTTACATTATTCGCTCTCTTGCTTTCCTTCATAATAACATCGGTTTGCAGATAGATAACATCAAAAATTGTTAGGTCCTACTTCTAAAGAATAATTCGTAACTTTTTTAATTTTTTGGTAATTATAATAAAGAATATTATAAACAGCAGTAGAGTTTTGTAGTACACTATTTTTAATTTCAGACTGAATTTCGAGACCGTTAAATGAAGTTCTGCATATCATACCGGTGTACGTAAATGCATCCGTATTTATTGTTACGAGTATTTTCCAGGAGTTTTTCTTGGTAGATAGCCGAGAATGCCATTTGCGTTATGTCCAAATGTCATGGATCCCAAACGTAATCCTTGTTAGTGCAGTGCAAGAATGTGCCACCAGAGGCCACTAGTAATAATTACTCCTGCACATAGCAAATCCAATTTGCCCATCCCATGGAATCTAACTTTTAAAACCATGCATATAATCATTAACATAAAACAAAGTTATCGTCGTGAGCTACCCGCGTTCTGCACCCGCTGCCACAGCTTCGCGCAAAAATTAGTGCATACTGCGGACTTTCAAATTTCTAGCACATCCTTAACTTTAAGGTTTTAAACTTAACTTCTAGGTATATCTTGAAGAGTGCAGACGTTGCTATTTGGTCAACTTTATATGAGCATTCTCAGGAATGCAAAAGCGCGAGGTACAAACATTTGATTTAATAATTATCAGAAACGTTATGTGGATGACATCATTTGCATGTGGCAGTATGACGATGAAACATTGCAACAGTTTCCACTGAATCCACGTTCTATCAAATAGGAAGACGAAAAAGCAGTCAACAGCCTCTGTACAATAACCCATAATGCTGGATCTAAAATTGGGATCTGTTTTTGAAGCCAGAAATTGTCGTATTCTTGTATAAACATTGGTTTCATTTGTGGATAATTCAATAAGTTGCTCCTGTATTAGTATGTATCCATCTGCATTTGCAGATCGGGTATATCTACGTAAAGAATGTCTTCAAATCTTTGGTTAAGGTCCGAATTAAGCGCTGTTAAGTGTTGACAATAAGCAAACAAATTTTCACCACACCTTTGCAATTTTGAAAATTAATGTATCACCTTGTAGTTTCAAATTAGTCTCGTTAAATGTGGTCATATAAGGGATGTCATTTTTTGGGATAATTAAATTGTACCGCAAGCCATTGTCTTTACTCTCCAGGAATTCCAACACTGAATGAAAGAGTGAATAGAAGCAAACATGCATTTGTGTTAAGTAGTAAACGATTATAGTCATTATCATTTTCCAAACAAATTAAATGAAGGAAGTAAACAAAATAAACAAAAATATAAAATAGGAAGCTACAACTTGTAAGTATGTAAGTTTTTTTACAGAATCATTAATAATATATTCTTTAGAAAAACTTCTCTTTTTAAGTTTTAATAAAAAGGAAAACCTTAGTGAATGTTACTGATAACCGTGATATCTAATTTTTTTAATCAACAACGTATAAACCTGCCTGCCTTATATATATTTTACTTAGCAATTTTCCATGGACCCCCTCAATAATCCCAGGGATCCCTTGGGGTTCATAGGGACCACTTTGGGAACCACTGCTACAGAAGAATGAGACAAAAAGTTAATATTATCAAATTGGTATCATTCAATAATGGCTACTCTAATTCTAGATACAAATTAGTGGATACCACAACTTTCATAAATTAAAAATCCTCGGCAGATTAACAAATTAATCGCATACAGAATCATTTACAATTTAGGTAGCCAACCAGTGAACCCCAATAACGGAGCCTCACTTGGAGAACAATAGTGAAATCAAGAGGAGACACTCGCATAAAAAAGCATGCTAGAGCCTATATCTAATTTTTTTTGGACGCTACCTCCATCAAACTAGCCACTGCATTGATCGGCTACTAAATTACTCTACAGTACAGGCTTCAAGATGAACATATTGAAGAACATGGAAATTTATATTGGTGCAAGAAATCAAGTAAAAATTATCTTAATCAACAAACAAACCTTAATTTTAAACCTATGGTTTGGATTGTAATATATACTTGGTTTGCGTGTTAGTTTTTCATTTATCTCAACCTTTGTATAAATTCCTTCTAAACTAGCATTTTATTTTATAGATAACTGATCTCAAGGATCGGACACCATATCAACAGCAAAAACAAAGAGAAACCAGATACAGAAAAAACTAAGACAGCACATACAGAATCATCTTTGCTATAGGCCAAATGCTACAACAAATCATGAAGAAGCCGGATAATCAGGAAAAGGCCAATAAATTTAATGTCGAACGAATCAAACTAGAAAGCATTTAAAGACCTTGGCTTGGCACATATACAGAATAGTAGCCTGGAACGTCAATCGGCTGATACCAGGCAACCAAAAAAGTTCGTGCGGTTTTTATTTGTTGTCTCCTTATATGAATTTGAGTATCGAATCGAATCGGATCGCATGCATGTCACATTGCTCCGGCTTTTAATTCGAAAATAACTGGACTAAAGTGAATTATTGTTCTTGAACCATTTGCGGTCTACTGTTTTAGTATTTTTTAGTTGATCTTGTTTGTGAGTTTGTTTGCGGCGCTACAAAATGACTATTAATTTGATCTTTGCGTTAACAACGATAAACTTTTCTGTGCATTACAATATTGAACCTTTTCGGAAGAAATGTGATTTGTGGTTTTTTATGGAGGAATATTTGAACACATTACATTTGTATATTAGTCAGTTTAATGAGCTTATCAGGAAATATGAATATCAGAGGTCTTTCGGCACATTTTAACGAACTGCTAGTAATGTTGAAACCTATAAACTTTGTTTTTGATGTGATTGTGTTGACTGAGACGAGATGTGTTGCCGATGACTTTGAATTTATATGTTTTCCTGGCCATTGTAATTACTTCATTAACAGTACCTTCGATAAGAATGATGGCGTGGTGATTCTCATTACGAGAAATTGTGTTATGATGTTAGAGTTAACGCAATTGATAATAATTTTATAAATAATTTTACACGAGAGTTTGGAGTAAGCAGGAGTTGCTTAGATGATATTTTTTTGAAGAGTAGCGTGACTAGCGACTATTGTAAGGGCATCATATTAAACAGTAAGATCAGCGATTATAGTCCAGTTTTTCTTCAAGTTAGTTTTAGTTCAGTGCATTCTAAAAACAATATTAAAAAATCTACATCAATCGTATATATAAATTCCTACAAACTCTCACAATTGATGGCAGAAAATTTTAATAATATTTTAACAGATCATGATTACTGCAGAGCACTTGCATGTTTGATGTCTTTAATTAAGACCGCAGTTATGTCTTCTACTTACTGCAGGTCTTTGAATTCATTAAATAAAAAACAATCCGATTGGTTAACCTCTGGTATAGTTAACTCCATTGCTGTACGTTATAAACTCTACAAGCAACGTCGTTTGAATTGTGTAACGTTTATAATTTCTATTGCGTTACTTTGCGTCAAATAATAGGAGATGCCAAAAGATCATTTCTCTTGGATAAAATGACTCTGACTCTAGGGTCATTTCGAGGACTGCATACGGTTTTATCGGTAAGAATAGTAATAAATCGCGTATTGTTGGGCCAAGTAAATGATGAATCATTATATATTACCGAAGTTTTTAATGAGAATAAGATCCCCTAAGATTTTAGCAGATAATATAAATAATGATCCCTTGAGAACTCAAGAAATGCTTAGCAAGATCCCCAAAATTGAGTTTTCCTTGTTTTTGCTGCCAATAGACTCGGAAGAAATTTTACACTTTGCAAAAAATATTTATAATTCTGGTACGGTGGAGTTGGATGGGGCTAGCAATAGGATCATTAAAACTATTACCAAACATATAGCAGCGGTGCTGTCTCACATATTTAATGGTTTCATGGTAACGGGCGTTTTTCCAGACGAATTTAAGAATGCTGTGGTAATGCCACTCTACAAGGGTGGCCATCGCTCTGGCATCAATAATTATAGTCCCATCTTACATGTAAATTGTTTGAGTAAACTTTTTGAGAGAGTAATAAATAAACGAATCTTAGCATATTATAAAAAAATATAACATACTCTCTAAATCTCAATTCGGCTTTACAAAGGGCAGATCGACTTCAGATGCTGTATGCCATTTAACCAGACTAATTGTTGATGCTCTGGATGAGAGAGACAAATGTTCAGTAGCTCTCTTGGACCTTAGAAAAGCCTTTGATTCTGTAAATCATTCGATTTTGCATTGGCACATGCAGTGTGCTCTGCAGAACATTAAACCGTGGCTGGATTCAAATTTTCTTTCGCTGAATATTGAAAAGTCTAAATTTATAACATTCAGAATCAGAGATTATGGGGAAAGTTGCTTTAATTATATTTTGCTGCATTATTTTTCTAATTTTAGAGTAGGTATATCTTTTAGTATAGTCTTACTTTATTTAGTATTTATTTTATCACATATGAATAATCCTTGCTACCCTAGCTTTATTTATCTTCTTTGGTCCGTGAACATGCACCGATGATTGTTTTTATTAGTGCATGTATCACGTTGGGTTGGGTTTTTTATATAGTATTTTGTAAACTTTTTCTTATGCTAAACAAAGTTTCTTATTATTATTAAAAAAATTATAATCAGTAAACAGGATATAGTGGTGGGGTAATTAAAGTTAAAGCTTATTTCAAGGAGTATCATTCAGTGTATTTGATAAGTTTGATTACTTTGAATTAAAGTGTAAAATGGTGTAAAGTAAAATATGGACGTGTCAAATGCAATAATTCGTGCTTTTTTACTTTATGAATTCTAACTTGACACCCAAGCTGCAGAAGCTTGTTGTAAGATATGCGCTACTTTCGGCGAAGGTACTTTAGCTGAACGGACGAGTCAGAAGTGATTTAAAAAAATTGGCAATCGAGTAGGATTCAAGTCAGACATGCGAAACTCTTGCCTTAAGATTCAATGTGAGTGATGAAACTATTCGCATACATTTGCACCAGCACCACATGAATTAAGTGAAAAGAACAAGTTACAGCGTTTAACAACCTGCTCATATTTGCTTTCCCGCCACAACTTAATGCCGTTCTTTGACCAGATGTTGACGTGTAATGAAAAATGCGCTCATATCATTGGTTATAATGGTCCGTTGCCGTTGACTGCTAAACCAAACATTCATCAACAAAAGATTTTGTTGTGTGTATGGTGCACTAGAGCTGGTATCGTTCACTTTCAGCTTCTGCCAAGTGGACAAACCATTACTGTTGAAATCTACTCAGCACAGCTCAACAGAGTTTCGGTGACTTTAAGTCAAAAACAGCCTGCTTTGGCGAACAGAAAAGATGTTATCTTCCATCAAGACCACACACAGCAAGAATACAGTGGGAAGTTCTACCTCACCCTCCTTACTCACTAGACCTTGCCCCAAGTGACTACCATCTGTTTTTGGCCTTGAACAACCATATGCAGAAGGGCCAAGAATATAAAGCATGCTGTTATTACTTCCGGAAAACTGGATGCAAGGTTATTGAATTTCAGACTTTAAGCATGTTTTCAGAAAAATTAATTGTTCATAAAGATTAACTGAGATGTCTTTACTGTACTTAGCCGACACTACTGGAAGCGTTTTTTATCACTTCATTTGAAGAAGATAAGAGCTTCTCCGGTTGTAATACTTCAAACATATAATTCAGGTAGCAGAGGAAATCTTTTTTAGTTTGAGAAATTAATATATCTAAACAGCAATAACAAACATTGACTTTGAAATATGATTCCGGGTCAGAAATTCTCTCATCTTGATGATAACTCATCAAAAAACGCTTCGTTATCTTTCGCCGATTATTTTTAAAAACAGTTGTTACCTCCCCACTCTGTTGTTAAATTTCTGGGCTCATTTAGCAAACCATTGAATGAATTTGGATTTATTACTTCTCTCAGTCTATTCAAAACATTACTTGATAAAATACTAGCTTTCTGTAAGACATTATTTTCATTCAAAAAATGTGACAATCACTAAGAAATCAAAACTCTTTAAAATGTTAATTATATTTTTACATTCTTCACGTTCATCTTTTTTAGTGGAAATTAAATTTAGTCGGTACAAAGTTTTCATGATAATCGGCATTCGGGGTATGCTCTTTTTTAAGGGCTCGTAATCGTCCATTTACACCCAACATAACATTTGCTCCATCGTAACCCTGTCCTCTACTTTAGACAAATCAATTCCATATTCTTTTATCGTACATAAAATTTCAGTTTTAAATCCCTTTGCACTGCAATCGGATACTGCTATAAACCCCAAAAAGGACTCACAGATTTTTAACTCTTTAGGTACATTATCGTCATTTTCTGTTATCGAGATGTATATAAAAGCTACAGAAAGTTGTGTTGTATCCAAAATAATTGCCTTTTTTTAATTTCTAAAATAATTTTTTTTCTAAATGGGGTACCAAGCAAATTAATAATTTCATTTTGAATTGTAGGGTTTAAATAATTTATTTCACCTTTCGGTTTTATAAGAACCTCTTTTAAAATAATATCATTAGTAAACGTATAATTACATAAAATTTCCAGAATCAAAATCATGACCTCTAAAAGGTAGATTACATGATATGTAACATAACATTAATTATACGACTTCTCCAAAATGTAATTTTACTATTTATATCACTTTGTAATAAAGTATAATAAAAATAATAATAATAATAAATGTCTTTATTGTTACACTAACTTTACATTTATATTAACTTTCTTAAAAACTAAAAGTGA
>JAUIMW010000822.1:0-14878 GCA_033557785.1 Enochrus cinctus
CTAAATGTAAATTTTATAATTGATTTAGTTGGAGAAAATATACATCGCACCACAAAAAGAAACAAATTGTTAACAGATGGTGAACAGATTTTGATAGCTTTATGGTACTATCCCAAGATTTCCAGGAGTGCTTGGTGTGATTGATTGTACACATGTTAAAACTAAGTCTGTTGGAGAGGACTGAGCAGAAACATACATTTGCGATTCTAAATTCAAAGTATGTATCCGGTACCCATAGGTGCATGGTACAAGATGAATCAGTAATTTAAATTTTGTACCACTCACACAGTAGAACGTGATACTTGAATAAAACCAATCTAATAGGCTTGAAGTCAATTAAAAATCTACTATAGCTATTAATAATAAACCAAGCTAGGCATTGCGTATACTGATTTACTTGGTACTTCCTAATTGAATTTTCTTTTTTCAGATTTTAAATATTGTAGAACGTTGGCGAGGATCGGGGCACTTCACTGCCATTTTTAACGATAGTTTTGTATGTGGAGATCTTGAAAATCAAAGATATGGAACGGACTAATTAATGGGGGACAACGGTTAGTCATGTAAAAAAACTCCCTTTTTAAAAGCAGCAAATAATGCAAAGAGGGCTTATAATAATGCACACAGAAGGATGCGGAATGTTATTGAGAGATATTTTGATATGATAAAAAATTTATTATTATTGCATTATGTAATTATTAATTAATTATCATCAGCTGCTACCTTCTTTATTATCTCCTCCTAAGCTTTCAATTTTTCTTTATTCGTAAATCCATCAATTTTTTTTATTATTTAAAACGTGTGAAAATCTGGAAATATTGTATTTTAAATTAGTATAGGTAATAAGTGTGTTCAATTACTCATACGCAAATAATAAATAGTGTTTTCAATATTAGCACATAGACATTGCTTTTGCTCATTCACCTAATAATAAAATAAAATTTAATCAAATTTACCGAAACAAAATACGCCTATTTGCTGATGAGGCAAGTTTTGCAAACACAAAAAAGAAACATTGAAGTGCTACAAAGAAGGAAGTTAGAAAATCTTGCCAAGCTCAAAAATGGTTTGACTGTAATAAGCTGATATTGAACAGCAGCATAATTCAAACACAAACAATGAACACACTAAGAAATAAAATGGTTATACCGCAAAACATCAAATTCTTACAGAAACTCTAAAATGGAAACCAAAACAGCCATATGCAGCATCAAAATGATTATGAAATATGCACAACAGCCACAAATTATTCTTTCGAAAAAAAATGTTTTTTGTGTTCAATATAAATATGTATTTATCATTTTGTGACTCTTTTATATTGGGAAACAATAAAGTTTATTATTATGGTTTTTTAGATGTTAACAGATCCTCGATATGTTGAAACTAACTAAATAAAATATCAGTAACACAAATTCAGTCCATATTTTTGTTGTCAATTTTCGATTTCTATGAAAGACTAACGACTTGCCGAATCAAACTGTATGCGTCAGAACAATCAGTCATCAGGAGTAATGTCCGGAGAAACGAATGAACCACTTGTAGCCTAAACCGATCCCCGTAATGAATTTACTAAGTTATACCCTTTTGGTCATACCAGATACGCAGCATAACCTTTGAAAAAATCTTCTTTTAACATATTTTGTTTTCAGTTCATGAGGAACCCAATTGCCATGCTTTTGAATCATTCCTATTGATTTCAATTGTACCGAAAATGCTTATTGAGTCACTCCCAATGTACCTGCAAGCTCCTCTTGCATTGGATCTTCATCAAAAAATGTCTCCAATTTTTGCCATCAAATTTTTGTGTCCAGGGCGAAGGTTATCTTCAATACTGAAATCTCCATTGTTGAAACGTCAATACCATTCCTTACTTGATTTAGTAGGAGCACTTTTCTTGCAATTAAAGTAGAAAACTAAAACCTCCCCCAAATGCTGCATTATTAACACAGTAAAAAAACAAAATTTTCAATGAAACGTGAAACGAATGTGATTGACATATGTTAAACCTTTTGAAACCACTAAACTCAGTTGTATGAAAATGGACCGACTTCTTTGCTGAAATTTTCTAATTCAGTTTTTTAATTACTTTAAAACTCACAATTGAGTTTCAGTTATGTCAAAGCAAATAAATAATATTTGTTAGCACTTATCATATATCCAAACATGAAATAAGTTCATTCAAATTTGGTGCTAACATAGTATTAAAAGATCAGCTTTTCAATGCCCAAAACTGGCCTGAAGGTGTGCAAATAAATAAGTTCAATATTTTATGCCAAAAGAAACTAAATCCAATTCAGAAAATAACATCAACAATGACTAATAAAAAGCACCAATTTGCTAATCTGAACATCAACGCCTAAGCAACAAAATAAACAACCTAACTTTGGATCTCACAGCCGTTCACGTAGATATTATCTGTATAAGAGAGCATTAGTTAAAACATTTACATTTGCGAAAGAAAAAGTACTAGAAGTTTGCGGATTATACTTACATAAGCTAATGGTAGTAGGGACAATTTGTAATGGAATTCAAAGGCAAAATGAAAACCATTTTGCTTCAACAAGTGTTCTATACCATGCAGAAGTTCATAGACTTCTAGAAATTAACTGTTGTGTTGTAATCATATGTTGTAAATATCATTAATTATTGTGACTTTACTTGTACCACCTCTGCAAATGAAGTGTATGAAAACATAGAACATACTTAAAAATAAAAAAAACAAGGTCTGTGCAAATTCTGCTGGCAAAATAATTTTTGGAATTTTTGATCTGTTGTGATAATCGCTCTTCAATAAGTATAGTCAAAGTAGCATGTGGAAAACTTACCTTCAAGAAATTATAGTGAAGCACTACCACAAAGGAAAAAGCATGAAGAAATTTAGAGATAGTTTGAATTTACCAAAATTAACTAGGAAGAATTATCCAATATTATGAGGAGAAAGCCATATGCGATACTTGATGTAAAAGCAGCAGCTAATCCAATAAAATGATAAAGTAACTCAAGAGTCAGTGTAAGAGACATATCAGCTCCTTTTAATACGCAAACATGATCAAACCTTTCTCAGGAACATAGATAGTGTCACCTGTAGACATCTAATTTTGATTGAATACCAAATACTGCTTTTGACTTCAAAATTAGACAATTTTTCTTCCTATGATTTTTTACTATTGGTAGAATAGGTCTATTATGTGGTAGTGGCTAACTAATAAATATTGTGATTAAAATTTATAAATGTTTGATACTTCATAACAAATTTTACTTGCAAAAAATAATTGCTTAGGTGATTCTCAGAAATTCAAAGAAAAAATTTATCTATTTTCTTTGAATTCATGAGAAACAATTTGTTTAACCTTAGAGCAATTTTTGGAATATATATATATATATATATATATATATATATATATATATATATATATATATATATATAGAGAATAAACATATATGTAGTTCTGTAAAACATATATTATTATGTGATGATTGTGAGTATTTTAATAACTTAAATTTTAGTTACATATTTTTTAGTTGTTATTAACATTACTAAAACTATTAAATAAAAATTTAACCTGTAAAGTATTATATGCATTGAGAGCGTAGTATAAACTGCTCAAAATGACTAACTTTAAACAAACATTGGCGAATTGTAATTCTGCATCATACTTCAACATTCATTTTAGCACCCAGTAGTAATTATCTTCCTAACAAAGTTTGCAGTTCGATCCTTCAGTTCCTCGGTTATTGTTGCTCTTTACTATTTACCAAGTACAATTTTAAAGGAAGATAAATTTCAATATTGTGACTATATGTATCAATTTGTTATCATTGCACAAAACTGTTTGGCGTTGGTGCAAAGTAGCATTAAAAAAAAAGTGCTTAGTTTCAATACACTTTCTATGTGAATACGAAAGGATTTCAAACACACATTGGTAAAAGAGAAATTCATAGAAATATTTAGTATCATCATTTATTTCTTGAATTATACTTAATAATTTTGTTACAATATTTATACTAACCCAGGCCTCTGAGGTTGCACTTTTTTTTAGAATTTAGAATTTATTATATACTTCCACTCTTTCGAGCTTTATGTTTCTAATGGCTGTATACTCTTAAATGTCAAGGCAAACATACACAGACCTCAGGTCCTCATCGACAACTACCAAGTTTTAGTTGCCTGATGAATTTAAACCCAGTACGTCGTTCAATTGCCAAATCAAGGCAGTTAACCAGAATTATTGGTTGCATATTAACACCCAAATTTGAAAAAAGGAATCCACATGCAGGCATTTGGACCTCTGGATTTGATGAGGCAGTATCACGCAGCTAGTACTGTTCTTCCATAAGGTTGATAAGAGGAAATCATAAGGATTATCAAAACCATCAGGGGCAAGAAAACACAAGATGCCTTTAACTATCATCATTAAAAAAAGTTTCATGGAGCATATTTTCCCGGAGTAGATGAAAGTGGCAGTGATTGTATCGGTGCCCAAAAAGGGTGATGATGAGGATTATTGTGACTATAGAACAATATTTATACCCTCAGCTACTTTCATAATTTTTGAGATGACCATCGAGGAACAGTTAATATAACATTTTTACTGATTTTCAGCATAGATACAGAGCAAATACTACAACTACGCAAGAAGAAATTGGCTACTGGGGCTCTGATGCTGGGTTTTTATACTTTTTTAGACTGTACTATTGATATAACAATGTGTAATAGTTTTTCATGAGCAAATGTTAGTTTAACATTTGCTCATAAATGTTGGCTAGATAAAACTGATAACAGATGAACCATGGAGGGATATCTGCGTCAAGGTGTTTGTGACCATTGACAATGTTAATCTTCTGTTTGCGAAGTGAAACTGAATTTTCTGCTATACACTTTGTGACATTAAGGATCTCTACACACACAGAAACCAGAGGTAGGCCCCAGCTAAATGGCAGGTTAAAATGTATATATTTAATAGGAAGATAGCGCACCTGGCTACTCGGATGGTCAATGTATGACTGATTACTAGACATGCAAGATGGCTGTTGAAATGTCTGAAACATTCTCTATATATTCTGTTCAAATAATATTGTCTATAATGCATTGCAGGCCTCTTCTCCAAAGGCACAAGATACTTATTCTGCCAAGTATCTATAAATTGCACAAACATATGGATGTAGTTCAGAGTTATTCAAAAGATCAGATCTGCGTACTCAAGTGCGACATTAAATGTCTAACAAATGATGTAGGAAACCTTAGTTTGTTGATCTTAAAAAATTCTTTGAAGAGAAGTTTGAGTGAGGAACATTTTTCTTCAGGAATTAAATACCTGTTTCTTTGATTTATGTTATGTTACAATTAAATAAATAAAAAACTAAAGCATAAATAATGTATGTTATCTAAAAATAAATACAAAAAATATGAAATTATAATTCTTTATTTTCTCCTTTCTTAATAATTTGGATATTTAAAATATTAATATTAGGGCGATCTTTTGTTATACCACTCACATGTTGGCGTGTTTGAACACTTGGATGGTTACTCTTCGAATTTAAAATTATTGGTGTCACTGTTTTATCAAGCAATTTTTTACCCGGTTTATTCTTGCAAAGTTTTCCTTTAGTACTAGCCTTAGGAGAATTAATTTGAGTGCCATCTTTTATTGGAGGCATATAATGTGTATCTATCGATTCTTTGAGAGATTTTTCCAGTAGTTTAGGTGATACTACTTTGAATTTAAAATTATTTTCTATTGAGTTTTGGCTTGACAATATTTTTTCCTGATATTCTATAGGCATTTCATAAATATTATTATAAACATGCATTTTGATGTTATCGTTTTGAAAGATTGTTCGAGGTTTGTACCTTTCCAATAACTCTTCATCCAATACATCTAAATTGCTAGAGTTTATATTGCCAGTACTGTTTTCGTCAGTGAATTTGTTTTTACTTTCTAATATATTATTCACAATCTTGTACATATTTTTAATGGATACTTTTTCTTCTGTATCAATTTCAAGATTTTCTACATTATTAATTAAACTTTCTATGTTGTCTGGAGGAATGTAATCAATATTTACTTTGGTATCTTGTGTAGGTTGTAAAATTTCTGCAAAGAGATCTTTAGTACTAATTTTGGAATATTTCTTTAGTAAATTTTCATTATTTCTTTTGTTTTTATATGTTTTTAAGAAACATGTTTCTTGAGATGTTTTTTGGCTTTCCACTTTTTCTATTTCGATACGTTTGTTTTCTAGTTCTAGGTCTAAACTTTGTACTATGTCTTCAAAACATTCATCGATATATTGATGATTTGTAGCACTGCTGTTATTATTTTCAAGTTCTGTTAAAAACTGGTCTATATTTAAGTCATTACTTAGTTCATTTTCAACTTTAGAAGATGTCATATCTTCACACACATCTCGCAGCCAATGATCCATTTCTAAATCGGGCGAGATCTTATTTTTTGATAAATTTTCTTTACGCATGGCTTCTATACTTCTCCTAACTGTAATGCATTTATAGCCTTCGGGGTACGAACAATTTTCATACTGGCATAAATACACTGCTTCTTCCAAGTTGATTTGGTAGAGCTTTAAGTTATACCAGCGTCCGTTCTTCTTACATTCTGGACAAAACATGTTTTTATCCTAAGCAAAACATAAAAATTAGAAAAAATAATCGTATAAATAAGTCATACGAACCATTATGTAGAGATTCAATGTCACATAATGAGTTCAAAATTGAACCACAACAAAACACTTGCAATGTTTTTAAATGAAAGTTATGTCCACGTAATGTACCTATGCGCACCTATTTATCAATGACAACATATAATTATGTGAGGTTATGTGTAAACGTCAGCCGAATACGAATGAAGTTAGCGCTAAGATTTTAACCAATTTTTAGATTGTTTAGGTTTTCATTGGGGGATTTACTGTATAATTTTATTTATTATTTCATAACATTAATCTTGGTGGAATTATTACGAAAAGTTCCATATGGCTAAAAGAAATAAATCTCTTTACACAGACTCGTCTGTCTCTGAGGATCAAGATGATATGTCCCCCGAAGAAAGAAATGTTCAAGCATTTACCAAAAGTATGCTGCAGGGAAGACTGTTTATAGGAACATATTTGGAAAAGAGGTAATTAAACACCTATCATGTATTTAATAATATAATTCAGTTAGTTTTTTTGATTATACTAGAAACATCAGCTGATTATTCGTTACACAACGACAGTTATGTTATACTTTAGTTCAAAGTACGGAATAGAAATATAATGTAGCTTTTTGCATCTATTAATGATTTTTGTTTACTGTGATTGTAGATTATAGCATTAAATTTAAATTATAACGTATTTTAAAGTCATTAAAGCAATGTCCTAAATATTACAAATTAAATTCTAGGTACGTAGCAAATCTAAAAGCGTATAGAGATGTAATATCAATAAACAAAGAAGAAAAGGAACTTACTAGAGATTTGGATGTCGTACAGAAAAAACTAAGAAAATTTACAGACCGTTGGGTAGGGATTACATCGCCCGACATAATTGGTGCTCCGATGGGTTATTGCTTGTGGGTGGAACTCCATCAAGAAGTTTTCGGTTCTTATTGGTATAAAATAAGAAGTGTAAAATTTAAAGAAAACGAAATAAGTTTAAGAGTAAAACAAATTCGCTCTGTTAGTCCTCAAACAGAAAAAGTTAAGTTGAAAAAGTCGGATGAAATTGTTAGTCAAAGTGAAGCAGTTGCTTTGGGAAATAACGATGAAAGTTTCGATTTCGGACAAGTTGTTGAATCAATCAAAAAAACTTGTATTAGCAAATGTAGTTATTTTTTTAACAATGTTGCAACTATTAAAAATACACAAAATGCTATTATATTCATTTCTGTTTTACTCATGACTTTATTTACGGGATCAGTACAATTAATACAGTATTTAGGAGATTTCTTTTTGAAGTTACTCAGGGAATTGAGTATATTTCTAAAGTCCGCATCACCAATTATAATAGCATGCATAAATATGATAGGAAGGAGTATTTGGGGACTATATATGCTGATAGCGATGATGTGGACAGATCGGAAAGCCCCTGTTACAGTATATGATAACAGATTTCCTGCTGTAACATACAACGGTTATAATGACGGTTACGCGCAAAGAAGAGGATTACCTGCACCTAATCTTGGAAGAAATCGTCAAAGATCGAGTGTTGTAATTACACCATTAGATTGATTTTTTTATTTGTGTATTTTTATTCATGGCATTTCAAAGGATGATTTGCAAATTTTCTTAATAAGAAATTAATCGATTTTGCTTGTTGCATGGCTCCATTTTTTTTTAAAAGCTTTTTAATGAGGTTTTTGAATACGAGTAAGTAAAAATATCTAGTAATTTTTGGAGTGGAATAGTTTTGCCTACAAGTTCGTTTAACATTATGGCTGTGAATTATTATTTGTGTCTATGATATTTTTTGTTGTAATTTGCAAATTATCCTGGTTATTTCTAGTTTGTGATTTGATGGTTTTATACTATACTGGTATAGTTTGGCTTTTAAATATCGATGTCAAATATTAGGGCTCAATTATAAAAATACGCTCAACTTTGAAGTACCTAATTGATATCTTACCTTTTTAATATAGTTCATGCAACTTAATCTGGTAGAAATGGGTAGGATAGTCGCAAAGAATATTTTTTAGTATACCAGACTAACTTGTTTATATCTAAAACATGCACATTTAAAGGCAGGTTAGTAAATGTGATAGTTTTATACTTTTTATTTGAGTAATAACACAAATACATAAAAAAATAAAACATTAAGAGAAAAAAGTGAAGAGCAATATAAATATTCATCTGTCTAATTCACACTTTAATGTGCATTTTTTTCTTGAATGGTTTTATACTACTGATGTCTAATACTGATCTGTAAACTAATAATTTGATTATGTACAGATAATTATTATGTATATATATTAGAAAAATAAAGTTTTATTTATTCAATTACATTTTTTATTTCTTCAAAGAGAGTCCCCAATGTGTGAATTGCAGTTGATATGATTTTTTTGGTTCCACAAAAAAATACACTCAAATGTGGTCCAATCAGGAAGAATAAAGTTCAAAGTAATTACGTAGAATTGCAAATATGATTTTTGCATAGGTTAAAAAAAACAAAAATAGATAGAAATAAATTTATTTATAATAAATATGTATTTGCTGTCCTTTCATCATAAAATTTTTTTTGAAAATAAACAAAAACAATTAAAGACCAATATTTTCGTGAAAATATGTGATATTTAAATGCAATGAGTATAATAGTGCATGATTTAATTGAATATTTTGTAAAAATTTCAAGAATTAATAAAAAATAAAATTCAATATTGCTTAATTAAGACTGTGTCAATAAATTCTACACTCAGATATAAATAAAAATCGAAAAAAAAATATATATACACAATGACCTAAGCACAATTTAAAATTACCATTTACCATTATCGGTTAGTTCAAAAGAGACATAATGCAAACAAAAAACTTATGCCGACAAATTCATAGCACAACTCTTGCATAATAATATGTATCACAGTGATCAATCCAAATTACATCTTTGATTTAAATGAATATCGATAACTGGTAATCTTACGCTGCACTATTTATAAAAGTTATTTAGCTAATTACATCCATAGACCTGCATAGTTTCCATTTAATGTTGCTGGCAAAGGTCCTCCCGCCGTAAACAGTCGGGTCCCACTGGAGTCATAACAATGTGTATAAATTGCAGGAACATACTTAATATTTTGAATATTGTCTAAATATTCTTCGTCCGGAAACTGCAATAACAATAACATTAACAGTGCTTGTTAAATACGAAATATAAATAATTTACCACATATCCTCTGCTTGCTTTCAAAACAACTGTTCTAGAGGAATTTATGCTTGATTCTAAATATTTATGAGCTCTAAGATCATAAAACATGAGCATTCCTAAACCGGTTCCTATAGTCAAAATGTCTCCTTGAAAACTCGCTGACCGGATACCGCAACCCGAATATCTAGACGATACTTTCCTAACAGCTTGTAACGTTCTACAATCTAGAAGTAACGTATAAGAGCGACATCCAACCGCATATATACCATTTTCCTGAACAGCCAAGCAGACATTTTCTTGAGCAGATGGTAGTTTTCTAGATATTTTCTGTTTAAATGTTTCTGCACTCCAAATATGAATATAACCATTCAAGCTAAGAGAAGCCAATTCTTGATATTTCTTATTAAAAGCTAAAGCTCTGACTTTCTGAGAGTTTTTCGATTCTTTTACGACTACTGGGTTTATAATGTGGTGTTTAAGTACTTCTTTTTTGTGTTGATACATATCGGGTGTAACTCTCCATAAAGCCATTCTGGTATCCCTTGAACCTGTCACTAGAAACTCATCATCCAGCCAACACATATCAAAAATCTGAAATAACATTTTAAATGAATTAATTTATTAATAATCTAAAAAGTTTAAGGTGTATCGGAGACAAATGCAAATTGCAACAGCAAAAAATTTAAAAAAAAACCACATACCCAGTCTTTATGTGCATTTTCTCCAACACAAACAGGATCAAGAGTTGGAAGTCCATAAACAGCAACTTCTGAAGTGTTTTTGCCACCCGTTGCCAACAAAGTTCGTGAAGGATTTATTTGAACAGAATGGATACCGCATTGTTGATGGGAGGGCTGCTCTCTATCAGACGTTCCTATCAAAGAAGGTATTTGATCTATTTGATGCGTAAACACGTCGTAAACTAATAACTAAAAAAAAATATATATGTGAGCATATATCAGTATTTCATTTGTCATTTATTTACCTTGTTACATTTGGTTCCAAACACAACTTGTCTATCTGTTAACCATTGTGAACAAAATACTTTATTCATGTTACCTAGATTAACTGCTTGTTCTTTAAACATTTCGTGGGTTAATATATGTCGTGAACCGTAATCTTTACATATAGATCGTGTGTCGCTACTTAACATTTCTCTCGATCGAATGTAGTCTACGAAATTATAACTAGTATTTAAAACCTCTTTTTGTACTGCAACAGGTTCCTCATCACTATCGCTGTCCTCATAGGTGATAAAATCCTCAGGTTTATCAGTTTTTTTGTTCTGCTCCATCCGTAATGCTTTCATTTTATTTTTCCTTTCTTCCAACCTGAGAGGGATAGAACAAGAGGGTGTCCTCCCGTAAACTGGTCGTTTTCTAGTCGAGGACATCGTGGGTGTTTTTGAAAATGTTTTAATAAAGAAATTCGAAAAGAGAAAGTTGTACTTTTTTGTATGGAGTAGAATTTATATTCGTATGAGGAACAGATTTACTTTAGTATCATTGCACTAAATATATAAATGTGCTTGTACTAAAATATTTTGCGACTTAAAAACTAAAAGTGAAAAATGAAGCACTTTTCACTGAGGTTTTGTAAAAATTTCAAGTTCGTGTTCGGCCATAGTTGCTGTTGTCAATAACTATTGCGAAGTTGCCGCGCATGAGACGTCAATGACCCCCCATTGCAGCCAACTGCAGTCAGGACCGCCCTTAATGATTATCAAACCTTCACTGGTATCCAACCTTTGGAGATATAGGAAATACAGGTTGCTACAAAATATACACCTCGGGTTCCCAGTGCAATACCGCTACCACCGCATCAAGTGTATACATCTGAATACACATGATGCGGTTGCGATCTACTTGTGTAACCCGAGGAACACACTAGTGTGTATTTGTCTCGAGGGTCTCTGCCGCGATCTTCTATAAAACTCTAGTCGCTCGCTTTCGTAGCTGTTCTCTTAAGCATAATACTTTAACCGACTGTAAGATTTTTTACAGCCGGATTTCTGCTCCCAACAGCATGGTATTTGCGAGCTGTTTATCGTATTGTGGCATTTATTCAGTGGTTATAGACCTTTTTCTTTCCTCGAGCATTTGGTGTGTGGCGATATCTACAAGTCGGTATATGAATATATCAAAAAGACAATAAACTTCTAGTTGCAGATGTAAAAGGAAACACAAAATCTCTTTCTAGGTGCCGTCTCTGTTTCGAAGGTTGGCAATTATCCTTATTTTTGAGACTACAGCTCTAAAAAGTTCGTTGTTATTGCATATAAACCACTACCTAAGGTTCTTTAGCCATGAATTTCGTCTCCTGTTTACTGATTTCTTTCCTTGGATTTTTCCCTACATAATAGTTTGGAGCATTCGAAATTTTTCTCCCCTCATGACATGTTCCATATACAGTTTCTTCTCTTAATTGATGTTTTTAGTTCTGTCTCCTTATGCATACGTCTGATTACTTCCACGTTGGTTATTCTCTCTACCCTTCTTTCTCTCCAGTATATCCACATTTCAAATGTCTTCCCACATCGGTTACCTACAGCATCCAGTACACACAATACAATTTGTCATTTTTCATGCTAAAATGAACTGAAATGTTTAAAGGGTTTCAATATATTGAAGGCCTTGATTGGCTTATCCTATGGAGCTGACCCCAAAATTCTTATACTGATTTACAATGGTCTAATTCTACTACTAAGTCTACTCAGTTTCAAAGGTTGGAAAGGATTCAGTTTGCCGCCCTACGATCTATTATGGGATACTTGAGGTCTACCCCTTGCTATATCATGCTATCTAAATGTGGCGAGGTTGATCTACGCACAAGATTCGTTTGGCATGCTAGCAAGTTTCTTGTTAAAATTGTAGCTATTAATGATAACAAGTTGGTCCTTTGTTTAAAAACAATCAGAGATCAGTTAAAAACGAATGTTTTCTGGTAGAAGAAGCCTCGACTGGTTCTGTTGGAAGCTTTGGAACACGTCATTTTCGCGTCTGGTGACCTTCCGCAGTGGCAGAAGCTTTCCTGCAATAGGATTAAATAGTTGACTCAAATTAAAAATAGAACTGAAACAGTGGGACTCAATAGCCTCTGAAAGTTAAAAATTTAAAGTTGGTTGAAGATTTCAATGACCATACGGTATTTATTACAGATGTTTCTAAAACTCGATCTCCAGTTGGGGTTGGCATAGGAATCTATTTCCCATCTCTTCCAATTCGTATGTATGGTAGAATTCCAGATCAATTTTCAATTGCCCCTGTTGAACTAATGGCCATACTTCACTGTTTAAAGTTTATCTTCCCAGGAGAAGTACAAAGGGCTCTCATCTGTTTCGGCTCTAGCTAAAATTAACAAAGGTGGTATTTCCATAAAGCTGGATTCCAGGCGATCAGAGAATTAGTGGAAACAAAGATTGGCTGACTTGACGATAGATTGGCCAGGCAATTCAAAATTCCAAGAGCTGACTTCCTGAACAGTATTAGGGATGTTATTTGGAACAAATGGAACTAAACTTGACAAGCGGCTATATCCAACCTAATAGATAACACATATAAGAGAAGCCCTGGTTTTGACACTCCGTCTCACATTTTCAGATTGAGTATGACCGAAAGCCCTCCGTGTATTTGCAGAGAATTCGGAACACATTCTTTTCACTTGCAATTTCAATGCTCGATACGTTTTTTTAACCTCGGTGGTTGACTTCCCTTGCCCATTCAATTTGATATGTTTGTGATCTTGATGTCTGCCTGAGCTGTTGTCTTCAAGTCGTCCTGAAAGACCCCTGGGTGTGAAAGGTATCCCAAGTTCTTTCATTTCTTCTGCAGTAGGAGTGTATATTTGTATTCTGTTTAGTGTTCTTGGGTTAGTCTGTAGTTGTAAGAGCATGACACGATCTGAGACATGGACGATTCCTATCAAGGCCAGCAATTACGACACCATGTCTGCGGTAATTATCGCTGTTCCCAGAGAAGTACAGCATGCATCTGTTGAGAGAACAGGGCCATCTTGTTTCACTGATTCCTAGGATGTTGAGTTTCATTCGTTGTATTTCGTGTACAATATTATACATCTTTCCATACATGGATTTCGCGTTCCATGTACCAATTTTTTTTTTTTGCATTCACAGTCTTGTTCATTACTGTTCCCCCAGGACATCCGACTCGAGAATTTATTACTCCAGATAATTTGGTTCTTAACATCGCCATATACTAAGGATATCCGTAGATCTTTAATGCAGTAGTTTCCTCTTACTTTCTGCATTGTTATGTCAACAAACGAATGCTCGTTCTTGCGTTTGGTGAGTGTTTCTTATTAAAAATTTTAATTATGTGACTGTTCGTGGGTTTTAACGTGTTCATTTGCTCTCACAAACGTTCATCGGTGAATGTTAGTAGACGGAAACGAGGCTTTATATTTACCATAAATCATTACTTAAACTATTGTAATTATTTTACTTTCAGAGAGTTTTCTCTATGTCCTCCATCTTATGAATGTAATTTAACGCAAATATTAAAATAATAATCACTTGATTGTTTTGAATCTTTTCAAGTCGATCCTGAATGCTATTTAGGTTGCATAAGCTGAGCATTTGTAACACAGAACGTCCGTTTGCAAAGCACTTTATCTTCTAATAAATATTTAATGGGTAAATATTAGGTGCCATTAATTTCCTATTTGAATAGTATTTGCATTGAGTGCCCATAAATATTATGATCAAAGTGTAAAAAAGATTTATTAATGTTAATGTACCTAATAGCGTTAATAAACTTTTTTTAAATAAACCTAACAAAATTTCGATTTTTAGGTTTATTTTTTATTAGTCTTATCAAGCTAAAAATTCAATACCAGAGCATTAGAGTTGCGATAAAACTTGATACGAGTTGTTAAAATTACCGCTAAAACGACTACCGGAGTAATAAACGCAGCGCAATAATTTTTAAATTGGAGAAATGAATGTCACGAACATATTAGTAAAAGGGAAAGTGTTATTATTTTTGCTAAACAAAAGAAAAAAGTGAAAGAG
>JAUIMW010000823.1:0-14877 GCA_033557785.1 Enochrus cinctus
ATTGTAAGTGGCAATGCTAAAGTGAATTTTCTTTTCTTTTTACTTCTAACTACATAAAAGGTTTAACCTTGCTGTGAATACCCAAATATATATGTTTATGGTACAGACATAGAACAAATTTTTATTTTATTTTATTTTTAATAAAAAGTATCTATTCCTATAAGGATATAAGATATAACGCTTTATTAAAAACGAAGGTTTTTTTTTAAGTTAAAAATGTAAAAAAAATAAAAAAAGATAATAATTTGTGAATAAAAAGATCACTCAAAATAGTCAAATTTTTAGATTATATATTACTAAAAAGAACGTAATTGACTTCAATTAAAATATCTAAAAAGTGATTGAAAAATTTGGAGAATCAAATTCAAATGCCAAAAAATTTAGTGCTGTTATAAAAGCTGTTCAATTAATTGAAGAAACTCTTAAAGTAAAATTATTGAAAGCACTTTTGAAAATTCTTTTTCTCATAGGGACAAGATGCAGAAACATCAATCACTTTTTGTAAATTGAAAATTCCACATCTAGTGAATTTTATGTAACTAAAGAAAATATTCACCAATTTACTTCGCGTCATTAAATAATAAAATAATTCACTTTTTAATGTTCGAGTATGTTAATTTTTTTATAAAATAAATTTATATTTTAAGTTTTAAATACAGTTGTAATGATAGATTTTACACTAGTGGATCGTGGAATTACTTATTAATGAATAAGGAGAAAGCAAGTGGGAGAAAAGAACCCCCTTATTGAGATTTAATGAAAATAAATATAATTTAAAGTCATTACACCCGCTGACTATAAGTAAAGTAAATTCATTTAGAACATACAGAAATTGATCACATAATTTTAAAAATCACGGAAATTGGAAAAATAGAATAAAAGTTTTTTTATTTTTCTGTAAATAAATAAATTCTTGAATAAAGTCTTAAAAGCCAATATTTACAATGTTTATATACATCATTTCCTTTTGTTTAGAAGAGCTGTTATAAGGCATATGGACACAAGTTTAGATGTAAGTTACCTTAAGAAAATTTCCAGAGAATCCTACTTTCAAGATTGCAGAATTGAAACGCATGACTAGGTTGGTGGATAGTGCTTTATTTTTGGACATTAGAAGAGCTAATGCTGGAGTATTTAATACTATATTTATTAAGGGATACATTAATTGAGTTTGGATTACCTAAGGTTCTTGCAATCAAGTTGTAGACATATTTATGTATAATAATAATAACAATACATTTATTAAGCCTATAAAAATACAATTCTAGACTAGAACCAGAATAGGTAGCAACAAAAATAAAATGGACTTTTGAACAAGAAAAGAACAACATTTACATAGGCCAAATATTACTCCATATCGATCGACCAAAAGGTGTCTTGCTCTTCCTTTGGGCAATAGCGAAACTGAAAATACATGGCAATTATACAAGCTTCAAAGCAGTGTTGCGTTCACATTCCGACGTACCGTTCAAACTCAAGCAAAAAAAGAGAAAAGAAGCAAAGTGCTCGACAATACATTTTTTTCATTTTGATCTTAAATGAAGTTACATTTAACTCGTGGTAGTTGAACG
Source organism: Enochrus cinctus (assembly GCA_033557785.1). Classification (NCBI taxonomy): domain Eukaryota; kingdom Metazoa; phylum Arthropoda; class Insecta; order Coleoptera; family Hydrophilidae; genus Enochrus; species Enochrus cinctus. Next base: position 1,572 of record JAUIMW010000823.1, read on the forward strand.
GAATCCTATTATTATAAAAGAACTGAGATGTATTATAAGAAAAGCTTCTTCTGGAATAATATGCATATGTATATCACATCGCTTGACCATACTCAACCACAGTGAAAAGTCCTCAACAAATGCGACAGGGTATCTGGCCAACGCAAGTCGCAGTCGAAACGAAGGCACGCCTTCTGGACTCTCTGCACCCTGGTAGGGTCCTTAGATCATGGTTGATAGAGCGTTCTGCAGCAGCAGTATTCGACGTAATAAACAATTGGGAATCGTCCGCATAAAGATGGTATTGGTATGTTATATACAATTATATACAATAACGGTCCCAAAATGGAACCATGGGACACTTCTTGCCGAAGTGGAAGTGGACCAGAAAGTTCATTCACCAAATTTACCTTCTCTGATCGCTCTTTCAGGAAATTTTCGAAACATCGCACCGATGTGGCCGACAAACTGAAGAATGGCAAGCAGAAGCTCACGCCCAGACCCTCAATACTTAAGTTGTAGGAGTCTGAGAAACTGATTGGTCTCTGCTTCACATCCGTGGGACTCCCTCAGGGATGCATTCTTAGTTCTTCATTATATATTTTAGTTTTAGAGAAGTTTGTATAATTTTCAACGATAATTAAGAAGCATAAAAGACCGACAAAGACCAGGAAGGTCACTAAAAGCTGATAATATGAACAAAAATCTTGGTGTTTTATTATCCGTTGAAGAAAACCCGACCTGTTAGAAACGTTTTAAAAAAGAAGGCTATCATCCTTACAAAGTGCATATTCAGTAGGATTTTAATACATAGGATTACTATAGAAGATGGTCGTATAGATCATTGTTTAATGGTTAAGGGGGAATATTTCGAACATTTAAATAATTAATTTTCTTAAGAAATATTTTGCTTTTAAAAGTTAGTTTTATAATTATCCTAGTAAAATTTTACATTTGCGTTTGGTATTGTAGCTCATATTTAAGCAAATTACAATATTTTTCTTAATAATTAAATTAACATCTATCATTTGAACAAGACAAAAAGGATTATTTGACGCAGCAAATATTAAAAAAAATTTTAAAATGGGTGCGTGGCGTATAATTTTGCACCGATAATTAAAGTCTAAATAAGACCATATCGAGCAGGGAAAATAAAACACAACCAGAAAAAACAGCTTAAGAAAAGATTTAATAAGGCCCATAGCTGCATGCGAGTGCTAGGCAACCCAAGATACACAGAGGAGTTGCGAGTAGAAAAAGATAACACTGAGAGTTGAGCTTCAGAGAAGACGATCCAGGTGAGACCCTTAGCGCGGTGCGACTTGTGAAGTGAGAGATGTCAAACAAGAGCCAAGAAGAAGAGTCTGAAGCTGGAGATTCCGCGGACGACGGTAAAAGGAAGAGAGAAGTAGAAATGACCGAAAATGTCGAGAAAGCATAAATGATAAGAGGAGAAAATTAAAATAAAAAGATGGACATGATGGCTATCCTAATGCAGGATGTCAAAGACATAAAAGAAAGTCAAAAAGAATATAAAGAAGAAATAGCAAAGCCCAGGGAAGAGAGCGAGAACATAAAACAAGAGAATGTCCGCATGAAAGCCGAAATTATAACGGGAAAGGAGAAGGAAAAATTTGGTAGTGCAGGGAGTTGACATGGAGACGGAAAATGGGGAGACAAAATCTCAAAATAAAAGTGACTATAGAGCAGGTACAAAAAAATAGGTAAAAAAACAAGCATTGTAAAGATGGGAAGCGTAGAAGACAAGGTTAAGGTAATGAAAAACAAGAGCGTTCTACGATTAAAGCTAGGAAAAGTGTTCGTTAACGATGACATGAGTAGGGAAGAAAGAGAGGTATACAAGGAAATCAGAAAGAGGGCACAGATGGAAAAAACTGCAGGATACGAGGTTAAAGTGGGGTACAAAAAGGTGATTATCAATGGGAGGGAACACAGATGGAATTGTGAGACTAGGAAGCTAGAAGAACAGATCTCAAAAAACTGACAAAGCAGAATCGATGGAACCAATCACAGAACACAACACGGAACGAAAATGGAGATGAGAAAGAAGGTTATTAGGAGATGTGGGCTATTATCATCTTGGGAGACCTTAATAGTAGAGTCAGAAGGAGAGACAATGATGGACTACACAACATAGGACTTTTCGGAGAGATCATAAGAAACAAAAACGGAGAGATATCTATTGGTTTCTGCATAGAAAATAACCTCATAGTAATAAATACCTTCTATAAACATAAAGAAATACACTTGATAACAAGAGAGAGAAAAGGAGGTAAAGAAAAGTCCACAATTGATTATGTGTTGATAAACAGACCACACAGAAGAGAAATAAAAGACATAAAACTAAGGAAGGGGCAGAAATAAATAGCGATCACCACTTAGTAGCAGCGAAACTACGCACCACACAAAAACACAAACCAAGAAAGCAAAGACAATAACTTAAAAGAAACGATCAAAACATATAGACTGCAAGAAGGCATCGTAGCAGAGAGGTATCAGAAATTGGTGGAAGACAACATAGACTTGGAACTGGAGACAACAGTCCATAGATGAAATGTGGAATACATTCAAAAACGTATTGATGGTGGTGACTGGAGAAGCATGCGGAAGTCGAAATATCAACAAAAACAAATGACAAACAAACTGGTGGAACGAAACAATAAAGGCAGAAATCAGAATCAAAAAGGAACGATGGACGAAATATCTGCAATCAAGGACGGAAATAAATTATCAACAGTACAAAAATCAGAGAACGAAAGTAAAAGACTTGGTGAGAAAGGCAAAGGAAGATTCATGGGAGGAATTGCAAACCAGAAACTGTTTTATAATAAAGTAAGAGACATAAGGAATGGCAGAAACATCAACATGGGCCAAGTAAAAAATAAGAACGGCAAAATAATAAACAGCGAGAAACAAGTAACTGAAAAATGGAAAGAAATCTTTGAGGAATTATACACTTGCAGCGACATACCAACTCCTACAGCAATGGGAGAACAGAAACTTGCCTTGAAGAACCAGAAGCTGACCATCACAAGGAAATTGAAGAAATAAACCCAAAAGTCGTCATGGAGTTAATAAAGAGCACAAAAAGAGGTAAATCAGCGGGACATGACAACATAACGGCAGAAATACTGAAATGCTTGGGTTCCAAAGGTATAGAACAACTAACCATTATTCTAAAAAAGGCATGGGTTGATAGTAGTATAGCAGAAGATTGGAGGACGGGGATCATTGTACCAATATATAAGAAAAAGGGGACCCACGCGAGTGTGCTAATTACAGAGGCATTACCCTGCTGAGCGCTGTTGCAAATGTGTATGAAAGAATACTAGAGCGAAAGCTAAGAAGAACAACAGAAAACCAACTACACGACGTACAATATGGATTCAGAAAGAGAAGAGGAGTGCAGGATCACATATTTACGATTAAACAAATGCTGGAGAAGATTCCTACAAAAGACTGTATAGCCTTCTTAGACCTAGAAAAGGCTTTTGACAACGTGATAATAAGAAACACAATTAGGCTATATTATGCATTGAATACACCATTTCTAGGGAGGAGGGAGGTATCTAATAAGACTAAAATGATAATATACAAGACGGTATTCCAACCTATACTAACATATGGTTGAGACACTTACGAAATCCCAAAAAAGCAAACTACAAGCTACTGAAATGAAATATCTCAGGAGAGTACTAGGAGTGACCAGAACGCAATGATTCAATCAGAAAACAATTGGAAGTGGAGCCAGTTTTGGAGAGGGCGGAGAAACAGCAGCTGAAATGGTTCGGTCATCTAAACAGACTGAAAAACAGCAGAAAGGTCCAAGAGGTGTGGTAATGAAAAAGCATGAAACACAGAGCGCGAGGAAGACCAGAGGAGAGTTGGAACAAGATTATAGCCAAGACATTGGAAGATAGAGGAATGAAGTGCATAGAGGCATGTCAACTGGCGAAAAATAAAAAAATTGGCAAAAATGGTATACGAGCGGAGGACACCAGGGAGGAAGAATATGTAGACATGGAATGGAGAAGGAAAGGACAATATGAAAAGTGAAGTGAAAAATATATCTAAATAAGGAATTTTATTTGATATAAAATGTACACTTTACACCCTTAGGGTAAAAGGTTTTATGATATATAAATATTTTAAAAATTTTTTTCTCAAATATTTTATCATAAAGCCCTTCCTTTTTTATTATTTACAATTCTTAAAAGAACAAGTGTCTAAAGTGATTTGCATTCTGAGGTCCAATTCCGTAGGCGTCAATCTTATTTTCTTAAAGATGCTACAATTAATTTGTTCTTTCCTGTTGACTCACATTTTTAATTTTTGTTTAAATGAAGGCGTGTTTCCCAAAGTATGGAATCGTGCTAGGGTTGTTTCTGTCCCTAAAGTATCTTCCATGAAGATTTTTAAAGAATATTTTGTCTCCCCTTTCCAAGGTTCTAGCCCTAACCTAACCTCAGTTGCGCGCTTACTTTAATAGATTTTCTGTTCTCCCATCTGGTTTTAGCCCTGATCACATCTGCTGCACTGCTCTTAACCGTGTTGCAAATGACATCTTTCGTTCCTTGGATGACTTATAGATAAATGTTTGTTATATATGTACATTTTTTCGCTACAAGTAAAAAAAATTAATTTGATAATAAAAGGTTTTTTTTTTAATTTTGTGATGTAACAAAATAAATCCATCGACGTAACATATAATAAGCAACAACAAAATGAATATACTAGCATCATATTCCCCATAACAAGGTTAGTACACAAGTGGCGTTAAAATAATTGCAATTATGGCGCCTGTGTTTCCCCTTGCAAATCACAACACCAAGGGTTACAACCCCTGAACGCCAAACAAAGAGATGTTAGAAGCGTCTGGACAAACTCCAGCCGATGGCAAGTTATTACGGGGAGTGGAGTTGTAATAAAACCTGAATTATTACGCGAAATATAGCAAACCGGGTATGGTTGCAGTGTGCAGAGATTGTTGATAATGCTCGGTCTTGGTAATTGACATATGCATAATATATGATTAGGGGTGATGATTCGGATTTAGTTGGAAGCAAGCTGTTCGCCGTGTTAAATAGAGTGCCTTAGTATGCATGTATGAAATCACGGCAACAGGATGAAGGGGGTTGAGTTTATTCAAAACGCGACTGCTTTAAACCAGCAAACCAACCACCCACGTAAAGCTACTTAGCGCTTAATATACGTTGCATATGTAGCACCAACTTTGGGAAACTTGTTGAGACGTTTTGCAGGTGAGGATGGCGTGGCGGAGAACCACCTTTTCATTCAATTCGCCTAATTTATGGTTCTGGGATTCTTGGATATCCGATAAAGCGTAAATGGTAAGATAATTTAGTTGGCAAGTTTACAACTTGGGGAACATTGCCGAACTACTTATTAACACAAAGAAGAGCTTAATTTAGTGAATAAGAACACTTCAAATTATCTAGATAAGAAGATTTTAATTGAAGTGACAATTGAAATTACATTTTATTGTGTTACCCTAAATAAACCCTTTGAGAGTATTTGTTATTCTTTGGATACCAACAGGATATTAATTATTTATGTTGTTGTGGGATCGAGAGTGGTTTTGTAGGCTTAAGGATAATTCGAAAAGATTTTTCCGGATGAGAAAGAGGAGAGGGATAAACGGGTGGGCCTATAGTTCTCGCCACTTATTCAAACAGAATATGAGAAAATTGTGTTGGATAACAGGAAAAAATAATAAGAAAAGCGGCTCTAAGTTGAACGAAATTGATCGGAAACGAGACAGGAATGTAAACAACGGTATATTTCAATATACTTCGATATAACGTCATGCGAAACACGTTGCATCGCTTCCTCTTCAACAGATATACGGATAAAATGTTTATAATCTGCCGATGCCGATGCCGAGGCCTTGGAGTTGTTGCCTTGGCTCCCTTGCACACACGAGGGCTGCGGGGACGGATGCGGGGTATCTTTTACAAAGTGAGTTTGCAACAGAAGCGGGGAAGAGAGTAAACAAGGGAAGTGGTAAAATGTGGAAAGCAAATATTTGATAGGTGTATGTTTATTGATATTTCGATGGATTCTTTATACGTAAAGTACACATCCGCCTACAACTTGTTAATATTTTTCTCTACATTTCTAAAAAACATCATTTTTCTCTTGGGAAAATCGAGGACGCACGCACAATAAACCTATTATTTTTTCTGGTGCCGTAACGACTTTATTATAAAATATTAAAAATAATTGCTTCTAAGTGTTGATTACTCTATTGTGGTTGTAGGTAATTTAGTTTGGACTTATCGTATCTGTAAATGTCACGCATAAGCGTATAAAATTTTATTTTAACATGTGTAGCTCCGTTTTGTGCCTCATAAATAATTCAAAAGTGTATTTTACTCGGAACAATGAACAAGTGATAAATATATCATTTTGACATAAACCACACAAAACCAATATACTTTTTTTTCTATGTTCTAAATGGGTACGCATATAATTATTTCTAAATAAAACAGGCGTCGCGTTGAGCCGCACTGATACGAATATTTCTATCAAAAAGATGGAAATTAGAGCTTTTATTTGAGGTAACACATAAAGGCTTTCAATATATGGGAGTTTTGTAATTTATTTCGAAGCCCGTCTAGGAAATATTGAATAGTCTCTGTTCGCGATACGAGCCGAATAGGAAAAGCATAGGTAATATGAAGTTATTAGGTAGGTGGCCGAGTGTATTTATTACGAGATATTTGGATGTTTTGCTCTCGGCACAGTCTCTAGATATTACACTAAAACCCTTTTTGTGAGTTGACATGCTTTTGTATTACCGGAATCTACTGGGAGGTAATGGGCATTGTTTGGTCTCTGTAGAACGGCTTTGTCGGAACGAATTTCTACTTATAGGATCACCAAACTGGAATAATAATTTGTCTCTCCTCTGCTGTTTTATTTATGGTTATTCTAGACTTTTGTATCTAATCCTATCTATTTTGATGAAGCTTTGATTGTCTCTATAAAGTACTGAATTGCTTGCTTTTGTTAATTTAGTTTATTATGTTATCTATGTCAATATTTACTTAAAAAATTAAATTTAGCGACCCTCTGGAAGGAAAATTTCTTTAACATGCAGCAGTATATCTTTCTTGCATTTACAATGGCTCTTGTCATCGTAGTAGATGTAGATAGGTGTCATAAAAAAGTAATTCTAATAAAAATATTATCCTTGTATTGTATAGGAATAGATAGAAGGTGGTTGATACATTCATCATTCCACCAATATATACGTTTGCCTTTCTTACTATAGGTCTTGAAATATGTATTAAGATAGAGCAAACCTGAATATGTTGGTTATTTAACATAGATATGTCTATAATTGTGAATGGTAAGTGATTAGCCACCATAATAGCAGCTCCTCCTCCACCATCTTGCTTATCAGACTTAATAATTTTATATCCGTTGAGGAAATATGTACGGTTTGGACAGAACCATGTTTCCGATAGAATACGTCATATTTAACTACTTGAGTAAATTGTTCAAGTGATGTTTTATTGGAGGTAAACCTGCTCCAGAGATATTTATTATTTCTTTTGAGTATATGAAATTGTTCGTATACAAGAATCTGCCTATAGACATGGGATGAAGTCTCTTTTCATCTGTGGTCATAGTGTAAACTATAAAAGGCCCTGGATCAGATGCTCTATATCTGTTTTTACTTTTTCCTGTTACTTGTGGATCATTATTATTATTATTAAGCGAAGTGTTATTTGAATTGCTGTTTAAATTGATATGTGTTTTTCTGTCAGGTAATTCTCCAATAATAATGTCGTTGTCGGATGTTGGGTTATTTTGATTGTTGTTTAAATTATTGTTAATGATTCAGCTTCAAATTGTTCAAAATTGGAAAGGGGATAATTAGTTTGGTCTATGGATGAAATATCTCCATCCTCGCCATAAACTCCACTATACATAGATATTTAATTTGTATTATTAAAAGCCAGTAATACGAAAGTTTTGGTTAAATTATTTTAGTTTTAAATAAATATGAGAGTTGTACTTATCAGTAAGTAAAAAACAAAAACAGCTGTTCTCTCGACACATGTCTGAACACAACCACATGTGGCAAGCAACTATGATTTTGGATTCTCATTTAAAATGGAAGGAACATGCTTCTTTCCTTGCTAAGCGAATCAGGTTTACCATCCCCAAATTCTATGACTTGCGCAATACAGTAAATTTAAAAACCCTTAAATTGATATACAGTGCTCTAGTCCAGTCTTTATGGGACTACGCCATTATTGCGTGGGGTGCAGCTCATGCTACAAATTTGCATAGCGTGAACACAGCTAACAAATATGTATTGAAAACAATGCTCAAACGTAAATGAACTTACCTGTCAAACTTACTATTTAAAGAGGTCGAGACTATGCCTGTTTTTCTGAATTACGCACTGCTTTGTGTCAAGCGAGTGTTCAATAATGTTGATGCCTATGATGATATTGCTCATGCTTACAACAGTAGAGCAGCCAAAGGATAGGATCGTGCAGTACCAGCGGTGACAAAAACCACAACACAGGTGCTCCACCTAAAGTGCTCAATTCTCTGCTTTTAGCTGTTTTAGGCGCAACACTGTTTCACAATTCAGATATCAGTTTCAGTGAAACGGTTTCAATGTGGTAGTGTACCAGATTTTAATTTGTAGTAATCAGGTTCAAATGTGTTTTGTAGACAGATTGCACCTTTATATACTGTATGTTTATGAATTTATGAATAAAATACAACTAATAAATACTTTTGAGGATAAAGCACCATCGCAAGTACACCGAATTCAAACATGGCCGTAGTTCACTCACGGACGAAGTTGAAAAAGGTAGTTGCAATTTTAGGAGCAAATGAAAGTTTAGATGCTCTCTTTGGCGCTTTATTTTTTTCCTGCTCCATTTTCTCTTCCACTTACTCTTGGATTACTAGTTAATATTGCTGATGCTTTCTATTTTGTTTTTTGTTTCAGGTAAAGCTTTGGGAAATGGAAATATATCCTTAAGGCTTACTGTGAATGATATGCTTGGTTGGGGATGCAGGATTGGTGGAGTCAATGTTTGTTTCATTTCCAAGACGTCTTGTCCTTCTGACGCTCCTCTATTAGATCTTTCATTCTTTTTGATATGGTCCTGTTGTTCTACCAGGATTGTTTCGAAGGTATTTCTCTACAACACGAATATAATATTCATCTAGTGGCTGAGACCTGTGGCTACAGTGCGGGGGCAAACACAATACAGTAGTGTAATTTTTTCGAGCTAATTCTATAAAATCTAAATTTTTTGTGTGAGTGTTATGGGCGTTTAAGATAAGCAGAGCCGGATCGTCTTCAGTCGGCTTTGCGAATTTCAGGAAATGTCGAAACCAATCTGTAAAAATATCCAACTGCATCTACTCTGATGAATGACAACTAAATCCTGTACCTGGAGGTGCCCCATCTCCTAGTTCTGCCTTCATTCTCTTGCATGGAAAACAATGAAGAAGAGAATAAAGTTTCCTCCAGCAGCCATACAAATTATAACAGTGCTTAATATTACTCGCTTAGCTAAGGTTATAGCACCCACTTGCTTCTTTCCCTTGAGTGCAAGTATTTTAGTACTTTTGCTCTGCACTGTGGTAAATCTAGATTCGTCCACATTAAAGGTAGATAATTAATTTTAGACCTGACTTCTTTCAAAAGATCAAAAAATTTCATTACGCTTACTTTATTAAACCCTTGCCCTCAAGCAAGAGAAGTGATAATTCTGGATGACGGATGGTTTTTCCAGCCATTTGAGTCTTTTTGTTAAAATATTGGTCTAAATGATTGCGTTTATCCAACTGATAAGCAAATTTCCTCCCATCGCGTAAAGTTAAACCATAAAATCGTTTTTCCATTTCCAAAATATGCTGCAACAATTCTTCTTCTTGTTCTGGATTAAAAGTTAGTCGACGAGATCCAAATACTTTCAAAAGCTACACTATTCGTCGTTTAAGTGTTGATCTCCCATGTCTGCTGCGATATCTGTTTATACGTATTTGACATGTCTATAATAATAAAAGTAAATATTTTTAATATTAACAAATATTGGTCTTAGGTGGATCACTTTACCTGCAATGGTAAACAATAAAATATACAAATAACGAAAACTGTCAAATGGGGTTAGACCAACTTCGTTTATATTAAGTTAATTATTTCGATAGAGATACTATATAGCTTCGACATTGAAATATTTTATACTTACATTAGATGCGGATATTTGTTACAAAGTTTAAATAACTCACCTTAGATCAAAACAACAGAAATCTTTTTTTTTTTGCAGTAAAAATGTATTCCACGAACCGAACGTGTCGACACTCACTGGAGCAATATGGAGTCGAACGATGAATTGTTTTTATTGGTGTAAACAGATGAAGACACCTTCGTTTTTTTTTGTAAAATTCAATGATCACTTTACATGACTGGATCACTTTAGGGACCTTTCGCCTATAACATCCTTTCGCAGGTTTGCTGAGCAATAGAAGCTCCCTACATCCGAACGTCCCTTTTATGTTCACTTTTGTGAACCATAAATGTTGGCTGTTCCTATTAGATTAACTTTGTCAAAAGTTTATATGAAGTGGGTAGTAAGTTATTGACCTGGAGTTGTTGGATTTTGGAATTGGGTGTTTTTGTCCGTTGGTCGCCTATATAAGTATCAGCTGTTCTCCTGAAGTGAGCTGGTTAAAACGAACGGCCAAATCCTTATGAGTGGAAAGAAATTGATTCATCCAGAAATTTTAATTCTCCTCTTCCAGGGTGATTCAGATTTTGTGAGGTACTTCTTAATTTTTGCGTCTTTGGAAATATTTTCTGTTTTCCTTGATTTAAAGATCTTTGACACTTATTTGCCAATTGAAAAATGTTGTTGTTGGAACGATATGCGATAACAAGTCAATTGAGTTTAGATGATCCTCCAGATACTCATTCTCAATGTCAGATATCCTTTCCACAGTATCAACAAGAATACCTGTTTTGTTTATTGGCTACAACATTTCCTTTACCGTTTGAGCTTGAGATGTTTCTGTCGCTGCTTCTGGTCTATTTCTTTCCAGATTACCAACATCAGTTAGAGTATTTGATTGTGAAGACTCTACTATTGTATCAGTTACGACTCGCTGGGTAAATCACGGTATTTATAGCGTCCTTCTGTCTCCTTATCACTGGTCGTTCTCAGTTTTATTATCAAGTAACTGCGGTCTTAACTTAACTTTGTCTTTTTTGTTTCAAATACTCACTTTTCACGGTGGTCTATTGATGACACAGAATCGTCGTTTGTAGTTGTTGGTTGTGATTACTCTGTCCTTGGACATGCCTTGTTTCTACTGGAACAAGGCATGTCTCCGTCTGTCTGCCCCCTCCCCAATCCTGTCTACTAGGCTTGACCTTGACTGCAGACCGTGACTCTTGGGCTCCCCATGCAGTGTATTCTGTGTGTGTTGAAGAGCTGAGGCAATGGTTTCAAGGTAAGAAGAAATCATTTTGTTTTGGAGTACCCATGATTTGGAGAGAGCCTAAAAATCACATTGACGACTGTTATTTTAGTTCTTGTTCAGTGCATAGTTTTAATTTAAAAAACAGGAAGAACATTTTATAGCCAACAATATTCGCCCTGTTCCTCATGGACCTGACTTGCCTATTCCTTCTCCTCCAGATACTTTGGACAATATTTTAGAGGATTTAGACTAATGGCACTGAACCTTTCTCTCAATCAGACTTGAACGATTTACGCCTACGTCTACCAAAGGATTCAGCGGAAGCTTTACGGTCTAGACTTAAAGAAAGACATATGTTAGCCTCCGGTGTTTCATTTTCGTGGTATCGATTTAGAGAAAAGGAATTTTTCCATTTTTTACAAAAGATGGTGAACTAGTTTTCTGCAACAATGTACCTGGAATCATGGAAATATTCAACATAATATATGAACCAGAGGAATGGAGACTTTTCATCGATTCATAAAAAGGAGTTTGAAAGCTGTACTTCTACATAATGGTAACCAATGTGCTTCTGTGCCTGTTGGACTCAGTCCATTTGAAAGTATACTGCAAAATAATTGAGTTTGTTCTTAAAAAGCTCAGCTACTCTGACAATAAGTGGACCATTTGTGGGGTTTTGAAAGTTATTTCCATGTTACTAGGTCAACAAAGTGGTTACACAAAGTGGTTCCCTGTTTCCTCTGCGAATGGAATAGCCATGGCAGGAAACAACACTATGTCAAGCCAGTCAGAAAGGCTCTTGTTCCTGGAGTCAAAAATGTTGAAAAACAAAGTTTATTGCATCCGAAAAAGATCTTACTTCCTGTTTTTATGAGTAATTTCGAAGATACTCTCTCTCTCTCTCTCTCTCTCTTTCTCAGTTTGCTACGCCTGTGGAACATCGTGGCATGTATGACTCTGTTTTTGTTCCCTCGTTGGAAACATTTAGCCTTGTGCAGCTGATTACTAAGCCTACTCGTCAGACGTCTACAATTGCTACCCTTTTCGATCACATTATCACTTGTAACGATGAGATTGTTATTGATGTTGGAGCGCTGTCTGTGCATGTTGTTTCTGACTTTGGCAAAATATAAAAGAATTTGGAATCACCAAGAAAAAATTCTATACAATAATAACTTTTTATCATCTCAGGTGACTGAAGATCAGGGCTTGATTAAGTTTTATCAAACTACTAGATTATGTGAATTTGATGAGATAATGCAGACTTTGTACTACTTTAACTTTCAATTTCATATGTATACAGATGACACCCGGCTATATTATTAATTTTTCAAGCATGAGCTTCGGACTGCCTTGGATAGAACGAAGTCTGACATGGAATCCATTTTTAAGTATGCTTTTAAACATAAGCTTGTTATATACAGTAAAACTTTAGTTTAAGATCAACCACTTTAGCAAATACCGGCTTAAAGACGACCAGTTTAAAGTAAGAAATGAAGCTCATTAGTAGCAAGCACTAAAAATCTTGACATTACTTTAATAATGACAATTTCAATTTGCATGTTAATGTGTTGCTTCAAAACGCTTATTCAGTTCAAGTGCTGTACAAAAATGAGTCTTTTAAATAATGAGCTTTATACGCTTTATATACGGCACCAAAAAGTTTGATCTTAATTCGCACTGAGTTGGGCTAATCGCGTACCAATGGATGAACAGAATGAAATAAAAGCAACCCAAAATAAAAGGGTCTCCAAATAAGTCCTAGACCGAAGGAATCCGCGATCTCCAGTCTCTTGAAATAGTCTACGAAACCTAAATATGT
>JAUIMW010000824.1:0-14874 GCA_033557785.1 Enochrus cinctus
TTTTAATGTTATGAACATCAATATTGTGGACAACAAATTGATCATATGATAATACTTAGAAAAATCACCATAATTTTGGCTTGTATTATCAATATATCATAAACCCCATATTTCTCAAACCAAATGAAGCCTTAAGTGTCCTTAATATATATATTTGCACATCACCAACAATACTGTTATAAATTTCATTCAGTTAATTTTAATACTGGTTAAGATTTACAATAGCTTTAGTAATTTTTTTCTATTCCATAATCGAGGCTGTCTTGACTCATCTTTTAGTAAAGTACATCTGTTTGCTCTTGATGACCCCAGAGTCTATGAAACTTTTTTATTTTCAACCTTAACATTAAAAAATTAAATGCAGAAATTAAATTGAAATTTTTTCAGCTGTTTCTAGTTAAAATTGAAGATGATTTAAAATGTTAAGCTTTTAATAAAAAAATGTACTATGTTGATAAAAACAATAGGTGGAATCAGAGTTAAAATAGTGAGTTGTAGTGAGCTGCATTATTATAAACTATTACTAAACATTAAATTTTATTAACATTTTTGTTTATTTATTATTTGTAGTTATTTTTACTTCCAATAAATGAAAAACATATATTTATATATCCTTAAGTGATCACAATTGGCGGATTGCACTGTATTTCCTGATTTTTTATTTCAATTCTATATAAAAAATTAAGGTTGCTGTTGTTAAGTAGAAAACTGTTAAGTCCCAGTTGCTTTATAATTCATGTACTTAAATAAATAATTAATAATATACAATAAAATAATAATAGGTTATCATGAGTGACTTGTTATTTCAAACTTTGCCCTAATAGGGTGACAAAATGCATCAAAATAGGATAGAAGACCACAGTTTTAAACCAAAATCAGAAAAATCCAAGATATCATTTTAAAATCAATATTTTCATGGAAACAATGATAAATGCTTTCAAAAATTGGCAAAATGTAAAAAAAAATCCAAGCAAAAATTTTTTTTTATCCATTTCAGTCAAAGATCGACAACTTTATGTTTAACTTTATTCTTCATTTACTTAATTAATTTCAAGATTTTACTTGTTTTAAATTTGTAGTAATAGTATCACAACTTTTCCTACATATTATTAGAATTAAAGTTAGTTTTATCACTGTTGCATAGAATGTTTTTTCAACATTTTCTGTGAAACATAAAATTGTTGACATTTTAATTTTTTTTGTCTAACAAAAACAAAATCAAAATTCTTAATAAACTTTAAAGAATATATAAAAGGAAAAACACCTAAAAAAATAATATTTACACACAAAGATACAAAAATCAAAACAATTTCTAAATAAAAACAGTGCAATTAACTCTTGATTTAATTTGTGCAAATATTTCCTTCTGTAAATGCAACAAGTGGATTTTTTTTTCAATTTTAAACTTTTATTGGTAAAAGATATTTTATTCAAAATAGGTGCCCTTGCTAGCTGCACGTTTATCCCTTCTCTCTGGCAATTTGCCTTTCCAAAAGTATTGTTCAATTTTTTGGAAACCAGTTATCGACTCATTTTTTTCAATTTCATAAGAATCGAGGTGCTTGATGAAAATACGCAGTAGTCGGGGGCACCAAGTCTGGCGAATAAGCCGCATGTGTTAGTTGTTCCCAATCAAGCTACTGTATCGTGTCTTTGGCTGGTCTTCCACGGTATGGTGGAGCATTGTGGTTATGGAAAATTAGCTTGTATTGCCTTGCGAGATATTCTGGGTCTTTTTCCAAAATTGCATTTGCAGTTCAATTCGATCAATTGTCGTTGATAACCTTTTCCTGTAATCGTTTCACCAGGTTTGAGCAACTCATACCAAATAATACCATGCTAGACCCAGAAAGATAGAGTATGGTCTTCTGCCCAAAGCGATTTGGCTTTGAGGTCCATTTCTCCCCCCCCCATGGTTTTCAAACGAGTGGAAACACAATTTTGAGTTACATTTAATTGTTCTGTGAGTTTTTCTTGCGATTTTTTCATCATCTTTGCGAATCAATGACTTTAAACTTATGTGTAGCTTATTTCAATGAAGTGGCCCATTCTGGATCCTTCTATATACAATACAGTATGTATATTTAAATTTACAGAAGAATTTTAGATTTTTAATGGATTTTCAATACTGGTATAGATATTCATAAAAACTCATATTACAATGGCGAAAAATAGTATCGAAATCCCAATATTACAGTCTCTATTTTGTACAAAAACTACTAAAAAAAAAAACAAAAATAAACAATTCTTTGAATAATTGTATATTTTTCGACACTTGCATAGACATGAAAGATTTTATTAGCATAATAAAAGAAGGTAATATAATACATTAAATTTAAAATTTAAAAATTATTTTTGTTTTCGACATAATTAAAATCAGGTACGTAGAATACAGTATATATCAGTAATACTTAAGCAATTTAAATAATTTTTTGTGCGAAGAAAGTTAATAAATATGATGAATAGATGCAGCTTATTTATCAATTCCAACATTCAGAAATAGTAGATCATTCTTCTTCAAATTTCAAATATTTAATTGTTAATTAAAAGACTGCCAAAAATATACATTGGTTATGAAAGAATGCGTTCTCCAGTTGGCTTTCTATCTAACAGCATTTTTTTTCAAACAATTCCTAGAAGAAGAAAACTTTCATTTTTTTAACTGAAATCTAATTTCTTGCAAGGAATTTAATGAGAGACAATGTTTATACATTAAAATGCTAAATAAAATCTATGATCTCATATCGCATATAACAATTTCATCTCTAAATATTGCTGACTCCATCTATATATCATATCTAACTTTAAAACAAATTTATTTTAACACTTCATTTTTCAATCAATGATTTAATTTAATTTTTAAAACCACAGATATATAAAATAAAATTATAAATTCAGCACAATCAGAGCTCATGATTATTTAAAGAATTGTTTTAACAATTTTTTATTTATACTGTCAAATGTTAATATTATCTTATTAATCTGGAAGTAAAGCGCACAAAAGCATACAGGGAGTAGCTAAAGACGCTTACGTGCACAGAGTTATTTTTAAATTTATTTATCAAAATATAATAATTACATTCATTAAAAGTTTGTATATTATTATGTTTATTTTATTTTAATTTATACTTCTGGGAATTTCTCGTACTGTTGAGAAGAGTGGCAAAACCCAACAATATGGCCATAAATTCTACACTCCATCGAAAAAATGGACGGCCCTCCATGCCGCCTATGTTCGTAAAAAAAAAAAGTAAATTTAAACTACATTTATGTGTAAACAATGCAATATATTTTCATTCAGCGTGGAACGTTGCAATAAAAAATTAATTAAATTAAAATAAAGATAAACTTTTCATTTATTATTTTTTGTATACATAAAATAAAAGTACATTCTACAAAATTACTGTTTTTTAATTTATAATGAGGCTGTTCTAATTGTACCGATGATTTCTGGAGTTTAGTATCAATTAAAGAACTCAGCAGAGAGTTAAATAAACATATATTAGAAAGTTAAATTTGATTTAAAATTAAAAATTTAAGGTAAATTCTCGTTGAAATGAAACTAAATTAGAATTAGGCGTCATACTATTCTATAAAAAAAAAAATATTTATTACATAATAATTTTTTTTAATAATATAAAATTTTTCTTTCTTATGTTTGTACATTTTAGACTGATTAAAGTCATTATGTGATTCAAACCATCCCGTGTTCTGAAATAAACATATATATTACAAAAAATCAAATTTCTCAAGTATGGATCCAGTTTACTAGAGTTCATAAAAACTCAAATTCAATTATTTTATATTTCAATTGAATAATGCAACCACATAGAACCATATAGAACTCTTGGTGACACCAATAACTGCAAACAAATTTGTTTCTGTTCTTGAAATATTACTAAGAAATTTAATAATAAATTTCATCAAAACATTCAAAAACTCCCAATCTAAAATAAGCACACCTCTGGCATTTAAGAATAAACTTTGATCGTCTAAATTTACCCAGCCAAAAGCCATATTTTATTAATGAAAAACAAATTTTATTTGCCTCCTTAGGTAAATTCTTGAATCTATGTCGACAAGCTCCTTAAGCTGCCAACCTCTCATACACTCACAAACCCTAGAACGCAGGACTTCTTATACCATGAGCTACCGAGGCTCATGATAACATGCAACATGTTGATAATTTTATCCTTTGAACAATATTTAAATAAACATTGTATGAGAAATTACCATTTTATATATTTATACTTTATAGTTTTTTTAAGCAAAATTTATTCATAACAGAGCATTATAACCAAAAAGTTCAAACTTATTATTGTTTTGGGAACAAATTTTCTAAAATGATTGTAGTTTTAGGTACATTTAAGTAAAGTTAACAAGTATAATCTATTATTGTTAACAATGTTATCTGTTGATTGACCTAGATCAATTCTGTATTAAAGTATCAAAATAAAAGAAATGTATAAATACAGTGGTTGGAATCTTTCAATACTTATTATTATTTTAACCTCACCACAGAAAAAAAAATAAGCAATTTGGCCTTATTGCACATCTTGTGAGAAAATTGTTTAAATCTAAAGTAAATTATATACATTTGCAAAACTTTTAATATTGCAGCCAATGACTTACTGAAAATTTATATTATTGGTTAACATGGTTAATTTTCTGAAAAAAATAAGTGACAAATTAATAAAAACTACTGTCTTGTCTTATTAAATATTTAACTGATGATTATATCTGGATAACCAAAATTTATTTGCATGTCATACATCCATCATAATTTTCTAATAATATTAGTACTCACCAATGACAATATGATGTAAGTGAAATGTTAAATCAGACAGATAGATATCTATAAGTATACAATCTATAATAAATTTCGCTATAATATTTACACGTAACTACTAAAAATTACAGCTCAAAGAGCTACATATTTAGTAGAGAACAATAGATTTCAGATAAGGGAAAATTAAGGAAACATCTACTTAGGAATAATACAGAAATACCTCTGGTTATACAGTAAGTAAAGATAAAATGGTCAAAATGATCAAACAAAAAAAAAATAAAGTGAGCATTAAAAAGCACAAAAATATAAATCTACAAACATGATTTTCTATGTTTTAAACAGGCTTGGACATCCCAGTCTTGTTGGGCTCATTTAGCCTAGTTGATTGAACAATATTACGGATAATTGCTAATTTAAAAGGAAAGTAACCATACCTGGAATTGTCCCAGCTGCAACAACATTAAAAAATCTTGTGGCAACAAACACAAACCAAAACATTTACAAACACTATCATCATATTTACAAAATGAACAACAAAATTGGAAAAGATCCTCGTACCATCCTCCTCGATGTACCTGGGAGTAGCGTCGAATAATGAAGTAGTTTTGTCTCTTTTCCAGGCTCTCTTAAGAAAAAATTTAAAACCTTACTACATATAAATTTTATCAAGGGAATGCCAAACATCGAACTCCATTAATTATGTATTGTGTCCTTTTTGTGAGTCACTCTGGTGGAGGCTGGTGAAAATTTTAGTGAAATTAATAAGTAAATTTCCTTCAGTAAAAAAACTTCAGATAATAGTTAAGAATAACTGTAATTTAAGGAATGCCTGATTAACCTGCCAGATCTACACAATATTAGGTATCATGAAGTACTGGCGTTTAGCAGTGCCTCTGCACCAGCCGCCACAACTTTGATGTCTTACTAAAAGCGAGGTGTATTGTGTAAAATGGAAATGTGTAAAGTTCATGAGAATAATATGAAAATATGTACATAGACCATCTTCAAATAATTGGAGGTATTTCTTTACTGAACGAAACTCTTGAACTAAAAAACCTAGATGAAAGGAATTTTAGAAGCATAATAGAAACATTTTAGTGTTCGGAATACTTAGTTTACCAACCCTTTATCATATGCCAGCAATTGTTAATGGATTTTCGAATAATAATTCAAATTGTACAAATGTCCATTATTGTACAAAAGGAGTATAAATATAAAAAGTAAAAGCTAAATTTTAATAAGCAGAAAAAGCATTGTAAAAATGCACTTAAACATGCCATATACATATTTGAAATTGTAAATATGTATAATAGTGTTTGTTATAAACATCAAAAAATACATTCAGCTACTAAAAAGGGCAAAAGGATATGCTCTCT
This sequence comes from Enochrus cinctus, assembly GCA_033557785.1. NCBI lineage: Eukaryota > Metazoa > Arthropoda > Insecta > Coleoptera > Hydrophilidae > Enochrus > Enochrus cinctus. The sequence continues at coordinate 6,166 of JAUIMW010000824.1, forward strand.
TCTATGGTGTATATGGTGTGGTGTTAGGATTTAGCTTGTGAATTTCTACCATTAGAAGTCGGTGGCAGTGACAGGATATGGTTATAAATATTTGTTTAGCTCAACAACATTTAATGAATAATAACACACCTGTATTAAGGAATACAATGAAGGCTGTGGTGAAGGTAGTAATCAACGGTACCGTGGCGGCGGTGGTTAGCGGACGAGACTTGCCCCCTGGGTCTGTGCGCATGCCCATCCCGGCCTTTCCATACTCTCTGCTAGCGCATCCTCATTGCCCAACACCTCCTGTTAAAAAAAATTTAAATTAGTATCTTCAACTTGAGATCTCAATATTAAATGCATACTATGAAAAATTTAATTTTACATTCATGCTATTTATTCACCCGTTAAGATACAATAGCTGTTCAGTAGACTAGATTTTTCAATCGCTAGCCCCAAACATAGAATATTTTGTAACATAGTAGATAATAAATTATATCTATAAGTTTATCGCAAAATATGCTCTTATGGAGGATAGACATGTCTACTTCTAATTCATTCACTTTTTGGCTTGGCCCTGTTCAATACTGGGATAGATGTCGAAGAAATAGTACGTATATGTTCAAGCAAATCATTTATTAGAGAGAGAAATGAGTCGATAATATTTGTAGTATGCAGTCAGTCACCAAGTATGAACGAAGGCTCTTCAAATGCGACCAACATAAAAGGAAGGTGGGGTTATCAAGATCAAGATATTCGTAAACAATTGAAATAGAAAGTAGCAGTTATCTATTTTATATATAAATTGCACTAAACATTTTCAGTGATTAATTAATATAATATAAATTTTTTATTAGTTTTGTGTAGTAAAAAAATAAAAAGGTAAACTTTGTTCTTGCCAACTGTTCAACCAAAAATTTATGTACAAAATATATCAAAATTAATAGAATTTTTTCAATATATTCTTAAACCAAGTGTGAATTTCTCCCATCTTTCTAATTTAATTTTAACATATCAAAAAAATCATTTAATTAATGTTGTGTTTGCTCAATTTTGGTTCGACACTGAATATCCTTTGCGGGTAATTTTTAATTTTTTTCAAAATTATTCAAATGAAAACTTACTTAAGGTGCGCGTCCACTGGGTCGGAGCGGAGCTTTATCCTGGGCCATTTTAGCGCGGCGAGGCGCGGCCTGGCGCAGTGAATTCCAACTTACCATGCATTAACTGTAGTGGGTCATCGAAAATACATATAGATCTTCAGATGCCAGTTTATATCTTCAGTCCTCCCTTTTAACCTTGCGGCCCATACAATTCGGCTTCTTTGCCAGACACTTTCCGTGTAAAAGAAGTACACTTGGTGCCCACATAACGTACATTCGCTTAACGTACGTTCGATAAGACATACATATTTTTGCAGCCCATTGTTCGCACGAACGTATACTTATCCGCTCAAACGTACCTACACATATTCTCATCTACTACTACGATACCCGTACGTTAAAAGATATGCGTTTTTAAAGAAAAATAAAATCAAAAACAAAAATTTTTAGTTTCATAGCACTGATTTTTACTAAATAGAGCTTTGATATAATAGGAAAGCTTCAAATATTTAGGGTATTTCTGTTTTCAAAAAGTACATGAAATTAGTCGAAATTGTGTTTTATCTACATTAGTCTTCTCTCTAATGACATACTACCGTAAAAACGTTTTTCGTAATTCTCCTCATACGTTCAGGAACCATTATATAATGATATCGCCTCGATCATCGAAAGATTCTGTTTTTTATAACATATTTAAACGTATGAATGAGTATGTACCGTTTCAGTTAACAAAAAAAATATAAATAATAATCCTTTTTTTAAATGTTTACAGTTAAAGTAACGGCCTATTATTATTATTAATATGTATATTCCCATACCCTGTTTGTAACTACTACGCGAAAGAACGTGTTAATATTATACCACCCCACAATTCTAAAGCAATTTTCATAATATGTTAAGTGTGACAACGGGATCATTTCTGTATTTAAAAGGGCAAGAGTAGTGTAAAAGTTCTTTAAGTTTTTGAGTAGATATATAAATAAATGATTTTTTTTATAGTATCTCCTTTATGAAAGTAACCGCTCGCCGTAGTATGTATGTGTGGTGTGCGTGGCAGGGTTAACCGCACTCTTGTGCATCAGTTTTAACTAACCCGACCAAACATTTGTTGTAGCAAGTGATTATTTAAATTAAAACGGTCCAACGAATTCATATGCATTCGTTGTATTCGAATTCATAGGAATTCATTCCATTCGAATTCGTAAGTATTCATTCGTTTTATACACAATACCTTTAAACTTCCATTAAATTCTTTTGTTTTATGCAGGATATAATAATATTGATGACATTACCGTTTGTATTTGCCAGAACTGCCAGAGGGCTCGGATTTAAAATGGGCGCAAGCACAACAATTTATCAATATTTATTGATATATTTCGCGGATACGTACCTTCTGGGAGATTATGAACCTAAGCAGAATAACAGTGTCGCGAAATTTGGAACTGTAGCACCTTGTTACACTTCATTGCTTTTAATTGGTTTAATGCATTCTGACATGATAAGATTATATAGCACCACCGGAGATGGAGAGGCATCTTATGCAGGATTTGTTCATTATAGAAATATATTATACGATGACGTTGCGTAATTAAGCAATTTTTTGACGTTAGAAATAACATAATAGTAATATGCATTGAATGGTACCAACAATTAGATTTAATTTTTTCATTTTATAGTTGGTTCTGGTACCAATTCAGATACTCTTATGTGTTATATCAATCGTTATGATAACTCGCAGTAAACAAAAAATAACCAGGAGCAATGTTCCTCTATAAAAAATAACGTAAAAAGTACCTAGCATTCAGTTTACGATAATTATCTCATATCATATTAAGAACCTATTTGACGAAGTAAAAGGTTTGAAAACTTTTCTTTTCAGGTGTTCCTTGTAGGCAGTTACCAAATTCACTTAGCAGTAATTGTTCCCAATATTGCCGAATTTTGGTAATTGCTATTATTATTTCATTATAATATAAAAGTCCATGCTTTAAAATGGAAGTAGAAAAAAAAGTAGAGTTATATAAGGAGAAACTTTCAAAGTTAATGCCGAGCAAAGAGGGTGGAATGAACGGGGGAATTAACAAGGACGTGCGGTGCGTCCTTGATCACTTTATGTTACGGAAATCTACATTTTTTTAAATGAAGTACGGAAGATATACTGAAAATGTAAATGCTATTTATAAATATTAGAAAAATAAATTTACGATAAAAATAAAATTTAGCATGCGCAGAAGAACACACCTTAAAATAATAATTGTATGCCCTTTGTCGGCGGAATACACATCACTATTTGGGGAAATTGGGGTAAAACTGATCGTTCCTCAGCATCCATACAAAACTGTCAGCATCGTTGGGAAGTCTTTATCAAGTATGTTTTCTCGTCGTTCAGACACATTTGCATTTATTTATTATCTGTATCGCACGTCTTTCATTCGCGACATAAACGGGTTCGAATCTCTCGACACCACCGTTCAGATCGACACTGAGGAAATTCTGGGTTATTTGCGCCAGCGCTGGCCCATCCAACGCCCTCCCGATTCTCCTGTCATATTGATCCACCAGGCTGGGTTTAGCGCGGGACACTCAAACCCTCGGAAATCTGCGAAATTTTCCGGATTTTCACGAATTCGTAAACTATAGGAAAATCTAATTAAATATGTTAATAGTAAAATTTTTGCGATTTCTTCATTCTTGTCTATAAATGAGTGTGGATTATATATTTATTTGTCAAGTAAAGTTGTTCAGTGAATGAGGACACCATCGTCAGAAAAATCTAAATGTTCTCCGTCCGGTCCAGCTCCTTTCGATGTAGCGGATGTTAAATCCGGAGCTTCAGGGCATGAGTACATTCGACGATATCTTTTCATATTTGCTGCAAGAAAAGCAGTGTACTTTTAATTAAGGATAATCGTTTAACACGGGAAGCTTGTAAAGTAAAAAAGTACTTTTAAATTCACCACTTCGGTTAGTCGAGTTTTTTTTTAATTAATTTGATAGAGTAGACAAAATAATATAGACTGTGCAAGGTACTTGATTTTACCAAGTTTAAGCTGAACCAGTAACTTCACCATAATATACAATGGTAGGTGCTGGTGGTTGGTGTTGCTAAGCCGACCCGTTGCAACTTTCCCGTAAAACATTTAACGAAATCCTTTCTATAAAATGAGAATTGATATTAGAATTGAAGACGAATCTACGGCATTAATAAACGTTAATTTGGTTTAGAAAGGTATCCACATGTATGTTTTCATTTGCTATGTTCTAGAGTAGGACGCTATCAAGGGCAACAAATCAAAAACTATTATGGCGCGTCTATATAGAGTTCCAGTTTCACCTAAACTAAACCTTCAATGAACATTAATTTAGTTTTGATAGGTCACGTATGTTTTCATTTGCTATGTTCTGGAGTAGGATCATAGAGGTGAATATGTAGAATAAACTATTTACATCTGGTCTTGAAGCAGATAAAAAAAGTTTTGTTTACAATAACATTTATAAGTTCCAGAGTTTGTGTTTGTTTGACAGTGCGCTTACAAAAATATGTAAACATTATTTTCAATATAGTAGTTATTTATTAAATAGTAAATATATTAAAAAGTAAGTATGGATTTAATTATATTGTCATAAATAATGAATTTGTTAATAATTGCATATACAAAAAAATAGGTGAGGTATACAATATCTAAAATTAATATACATTTTATTTTAAGAGAAACCATTTCAAAATTTTTAATATTATATAGCAAACTTTATAAAACGCAAATTACCCATGCATCTTACCTCGCGTTTACACCAAAGCCGCGCGACATCACTATTGTCAGTGAACAATGCCATTGTTCAGGCGATAGATCGGCATAAAACTTAAACGGTAGAGGCACTTTTATGGTACCTAGTGTTCACGCATTTTACCATTAATGGTCAAGCTGTGAGTCTTTTGTAAGATGTTGCGCGGCCTGTATGTAAACGCGCCCTTACAATTGCGGAATTAAGAAATCAGTCCAGTATAAAAAATGAAATTGGCCTTCTTCAATCAAAATTTGAACTTTTTGTTCAATTCTTAGCTGAGGCGTTAAAGCCATTGCAGAGATAGGAAGAATGTCGCTTTAATTGGGAAAAAATGAGTTCGCGAACGGTGACATAATTGAAATTTGTACATGGAAACCCTCACCAATCACATCACAAGAACGTGGATTCGTCTGTTTACCATGTAAAGTCGACACTACAAAGGTTTTTATGTTTACCAACTCTGCACGACACACAATTAAGCATTTGAAAATAATAATCCGTATCGTTTCCATAGACCAACCCTTACACTTGTATATGTTCGTGATTACTTGCAAGCCTAGTTGAAAATCCAGCTTTACGTTGCTACATTCAACCGCAAAACATACCACAGAAAAGATGCAAACATAACGCTTGCGATTAAACACACATACTGCTGTCAGATCCATTCAATATGCATGCTCTGTTTTCAGTAACTTACTGTAAAGAAATCTACCTGACCACAATAGTCGACATATGTTCTTCTAAACTTCATACTATTTTTTGGTGAAAATCCCTCGTCAGATGTAGATTGTAATAGATAAAATACTACATAGATATTACATAAAGTTCTGTAATAGCAACAAAAACAGGAATAATAAATAAATTCCTGTTTATAAATTCCCTGTTGACAACAGAATAAAAGTTTGGGAACAGTTTTGCGTTGTTAAAGCCAATAAATTAAATGCAATTTGTGGAAAACATTTTGAAGATAAATAATTTAAATGGTTTTTTTCATAATAGTCGATGAATAATAATTCTTTTTTTCTTATACATAATAATGTAATTTAAAATTTATTAAGTTAGATTTATATTAGATTTCAGCAGTTTGAAGAAGTTATTTTTTGAATTATTTAGAGATAAAATTGATTTTCTTATGATTTTTAGCTATAGATACATAGATATTGAAAAACAACTAATTAATGGGCCTATTCTGTGCAACATCGTAAGGTCTGTAAGGAGATATCTGTAAAGTTTGTTATACCGTTTCCGTAGTTACCTTACTTACGTATTTACAGGTTTACACAGAATTGATACTTAAAACTCGGGAGCATTAGCCCGCACTTGATCCGCTCTCTACAATGGTCGAAGTGAGAGTAAGCGTTTCTTTTTAGAAGCCATCGTGACTTTCTCAGATCGACTTATTTTAAAGCAGTTGGTCTGGTATAAAATATATCTAGCCGGTATTGGCTAAGTACATACATAGAGTTATCGATTGCATTTTTTATTTAACTACTCTTAAAATTATTACAGATAGAAAAATATTTGTGTAATAGGGTATTCACAATCACTTTCATGGTCAATGCTGAAGCATAATTTCCTCCATTGACTAATTAATATGTTTCAGGAGTTGTATTTCTTAGGTTGGCAACACATTACGGTGTAAAGAGAAGTAATTCTATAAAGTCAAATAAGTAAATTTAAGACTGTCAAGGTCAAGGTATTTCAGTTAAATATTTGGAATTTGGTATCAAAACTGTGTTAAGAAAAAAACTACCACGTGCTAGTCTCGAGTTTAGTAGATTATGTTATCATGGAAAAACAAACTATAAATACTCAATTCACAAATTGTGAACAAATTTTTGTGTTTAACAACAGATTATGCTACATCAATTTATTATTGGGTTTACGTTATAATAATTCCACTATAAGATCGTGTCAACGGGGAAGATTAACATCATAAAGTAGGGTTCTACTGTATTAATTTGGTTATATTGCTGACAAGTTAAAGTGTAAAACAAATTGTTGACGTTCTGTTTCTCAGAGTGAACGTAACTTCACTTTACCGTCAAAATAACCTAAAAATCGCTTTGACAATTCAGGAGTTTAGCGCATAGTAATTATGCAAATTTTATGTGTGTAACGTAATTTCATAGTTATCGCAAATGACCTACATCTTCGGTATTCTAAAACCTTTAAGAATAAGGGCCAAACAGATAATTTAATATAAGGTATTAGGTTCGCAAAAATTTGTCAAAAATTTTAAGAATTTTTTTTAAATTTAACCGACTTTCGATAGCACGATGGGAAGACGTCTAGAACTAAAATTAAAATAAATAGTTACTTAAGTCATTAGTTATTGTCAACTCATGATATTTAGAATTAATGGAGTATTCCTCAATTATTTGTTTTTTTTAATTAAAATGTAGATTTCATGTTCTTGATATCATATACTTCAATGGAAACTTTACTGTTTCCAAATTGATTTGCATGTAAAACAGTTATTTTTTAAATTATTTCTCTTTTTTATAGATTAATGTTTACATACTGACCACAGTTGTACTGTTTGTCTGTTATTACTCTTCTGATAATGCTCTTCGAGAAGATTTTTATTGCTTAGAACAGCAACTGCCTATATTTTATATTATAAACAATTGACAGCAGCTAATTTTGTGTGAATTAAAGATATGTTAGATCTAAAATTACCACATTAGTAATGGTATTTTGTCCGATGTCCAAATAACGGTTTGTTATGATAGAAACCTCTATAAGAACGGGAAGATTGACTTTTTATTGTCTTTTTAAAGATGATTGTTGATTCACTGCGCATTACCAACGTTGCATGGTATTCAACTAAATTCTTAAAATTTTGCATTACAAATTTTGTATAAAGTGGGTGTGAGAAAAAATACTAATATAACGCACATTCTTTGAAATTCGTTGAAACATCACAAAGTTTATACTATTTTCGGTTGAACGCCTTTTATAGAACTTGTATAATTATTACATAGCCGAAAACTGGTTTCCTTAAAAATATTCAGGTTCCGATATTAATTGATTGGCGTCTATACGTTATTTAACCGTTGCTGGAGGTGTAACCGAAAATTGACTTTAAAGTTTTTTAATATAAACAGACAGAGAATACTCTCATTAGAACTAAAACAAAACAATTTCTTACAGTTTCAAACGGTACTGTATGTCTTTGTATTCCTGCTGTACTTTAACTACTGTATAAAAACAAATTTAAATTTGAAATAAAAACGGCAGATAAATACTAAGTTTACTATTATTGCAGTAATAAGATATTTTTTCTCTAGGCAAAAATTGAAATAAAGTAGTAATTTCTAACGTGCATATTCAAGTAGTTACTTAAATAAATTAAAATTTTAAAATATATAAAAATGGGTAATATATAAATTTAGTTTTCCATACCTTGTGTATATTAGAAATGAAGAACCTGAACGCCCTTCCATTCCTCCATTGACTATTATTTAGTGTTGCTCATTCTAGGAACTTTTTATGCATTTTATAAATAATTGAGAAGCTTCGCAAATTAACAAGAGATTCATTTTAAATTTAAATTTACCTCAGGGTCCCTAAATTAATGTATATAACATCTCAAAACGAAATATAATGGTAATTTATTAAAAAATAAGTAATAAATTAAATAATTAAATAAGTATCTGATGATTTTAATTCATCCAAATTCATTAAAAAATAATAAAAACCCTTGAATGAACGACAATCAATGTACTCTTTAAGCACGTCAAAAGCCAAAATGAAAAATACAGCAACATTTCGGAAAATTGGCACTCTCGTATTTGATTTCTGGGTCTATTTCTGACACATCATTATATATACG
>JAUIMW010000825.1:0-14867 GCA_033557785.1 Enochrus cinctus
GGAAGATACCCTGCCCTACACGGTGAAGATGGAGTTGATGTGGTGAGCTCGTTGGTTTGGTTAAAGGAGGGTCAACTTTACCCAGAGACGGAAGGATTCATGATGGCCATCCGGGACAGAGTAATCTCAACCAACAACTACAGGAAGCACTGCCTAAAGGAGGATATGCTCGACAGATGTCGGAAGTGCGGAACTGTAGGTGAAACCATAGAACACGTGAAGGGAAGATGTCCGATGTTGTCTGATACTGCTTACCTAGGAAGACACAACCAGCTTGCCAAGATATTGCACCAGCAGCTTGCGATCAAGTACGGACTACTTGGTAAAAATTCTCTGGCATACTATAAATATGAGCCACGACTAGTGCTAGAGTCCAACTTCATCTTTCCAAAAATAACATCAATCAATGTCATTAGAAACATAATGAATGGTGCATAAAAAGTCTATTTTATTAGTTAATAACTTTGTCAACATATTAAAAAAATATCTCAAATATCGAACTACCAACTTTTTAAATAAAAATAACATTTTATAACGAAACCAGTTTGGCTTTGTACCTAAGAGTAGTACAAGACCGAAAAAACCTAGGCATTATAAATGTCAAATATGTTTTGCAATATGGGTTGATGGTGTAGGGAGGCACTAACAACATCAGTTTACATCATTTTCTCAGAATAGAACAAAAAACAAAACTTGACAATAATCCCCCAAACCCTCTGGTGATTATTCTTTTATTGATTATCACCACTACTCAACCCTATATTAGATTACAATACAAGAAAAAACTGTGAATGTACTTTTTTTATAGTTTTTTGTGCTACATTTTATCATAGAAATGTGTACTGATGTTAGGGAAAAAAAGACCGCCAAAAGGTTTGGGGAACATGGAACATGGACCTCTAGGTACTCCGTTATTCTTGGCACATCAAGATTATTATCAAGCTTCAACAATTGCCAAGAATAACGTAGGTAACGGAGTACCTGGAGGACATTCCATGTCCCTGAGGTCCTTGGTGGTCTTTCCTTGGTTGTTTCTTTTGTTCTATTATATTATAGAAATGTGTTGTGATTTTTAAGATTCAAAAAAAATATATTCAAACTTACTAGTTTCGAAAAATTTATCACAAATAGGAGTATAAAATGCAAGCTTTTCCGAAAAATCTGTAATTTACCTATGATCTTCTTAGACATTATTTAAACGTAAATTAAGATAAATATTTAGATTACAAATTATAAAAACATAGATGACAATGTTCCTGGAATATAACAAAAAAAAAACTTAAGTTGAACAAATCGGTAAAAAGAACGTAGGTAACGGAGTACCTGAGGACATTCCAGGACTCCCAATCCCTCTGGTGCTCCTTCTTTTGTTATTTTCTTCTGTTCTTTTGAAATGTAGGGTTGTGTTTTGATCTTAAACAATAAAATAAGGACCACCAGGGGGTCTGGGGAGCATAGAGTGTCCCCCAGGTACATTGTTGTCCACATACTCATATTTTTTTTTTTAATATTTTGATCGTAATCTTAATTTGCTTAGGTATAATCAATCGCTAAGAAGAACGTTGATAACAATCTCCAAGTGCTTCTTCTTTTATTGTTTAACATCAGTGTACATCCCTACATTATATATAACACAAAAATCATTAAAAGAAGGACCACGAAGGAATCTGGAGGACATGAAATTTTGAAAAGAAATGTCTCCCTTCTATTAAATACATTAGAATATTTTTTGTGTTGTCTTTACAAATAAAATTAAGCGTAGTGTGAGAAATTCACATTTCATTAAAGAACATACTCATCGATTGTCATAGATATATTTTTAATCTTTAAATGTAAATTAATTTCTAGGATTATTATCGAAATAATAATAATTAGTAGGATGATAACTTAAGAAGTTGAATGGAGTTTTGGGGACATTGAACATCCTCCAGGAAGATAGCCTTTTACGTATTCATAACTTATTCAAATAATTTGATAGTAAATTTTAACTCTTGCTAAGAAATACCTAGAAGGTATTCTATGTTCTATCAGTACATATCTCTACATTAGATTAAAACTCAAAAAAAAGTTTTTGAATGTGTTGTGCATATTTCGTATAGAATAAATTTTAACTAAAGGAAAGCTCGAAAAAAGACTAGGAACTTTTTAAAATGAAAAAAGAAAAAGTTCAATATAAAGTTAAAAAGTTGCACCACAAACAATGGGAGTAGCGCCCGAGGAATTTTCTAAAATCCTAAATTAGATAGTGGAATCACAGGTGTAGATGAAAATTTAATATTCAAGTTTTTGGTTATATTAAAATCACTAAATTGCGAATATAAGATCAATTATCATCTTTGTGATGAATATGTTTTAGAAGCTGCAAAATTATTTATAGAAAAGTATATATAGTTTAAATGCCTACTATTGTGCACAAAATATTAATACTGCGTTCAACTATAGTCGAAAATGCCAATTTATCAATAGGGATGCTTTTGGAAGAGAAGAACAAATGAAGATTTATTAGATAATCTTCTGGTTTCATCCGATCTCCCAATTTCTTCATTACGCCCAATGGAAAAAAGAAAGAAGGATGGATGAAAATGAGCTGAAACTAATTTAAGAGCCATCTATAAGAAGATCTCAAGGCACTGGTGTGGATATCGAAGACAGCAAAAAACTTTCAGAACCCTTGGAACTGCCAGATTAAGTAATAATTTACGTCAAACAAAAATTGATGACTTTTAAATGCTAAAGAAACTCATAAGCATACATATTTTAGAGAATTCCTCAGACGGTCCTTCCTTATTTAAGATAAGAACACATACCCATATTATATTAGAGCAAAACATACAACAAAAGATTGACCACCAGGGAGTCTGACAACATGAAATGTCATCCAAAAATAATATGGTGTAAGTTTGAATTGAAATGTCCTTCAAGTTCTTCAACATCCACACATTTTTATTGAATAATATTGAAATAGAACACAAAAAACTATAAAAGAAGAACTACCAGAGGGTCGGTGGAACAGGTGCAATGTCATCTACGTACTCGTCATTATTTAAATATCTTGATAATAATTTTAACCGTACATGGAGGACATTCCATGAAGTCGAATATGTGTTTTCTATCAAAAGTGACACCAAGGTCCTTGATATAAGTCACCAAAGGCAATTGTTAGCCGTCGATGTGATACGAATGGTTTATAGGAGCTCGGTTTTTTTTATATTTAAGAAAAGCTCGTTTGACTAACAATGGGAGTGTAGTCTATCAATTGTAGCAGTCGTTAATGTCCGACGCTGGTGTAGACCTTCAAGTCTTACTGAAAACATGAGGCCACGTCGTTGATATAAAACAAAAGGAGCAGGAGACCCAGGAGGGATCCCTAGGGCACCCCCGAGCTTCGAAACATAAATAATTGATAAGTAAGTAGATAGCAATGTACCTGGAGGACATTCCTTGTCCCCTAGACCACCTGGTATTTTTCTTTTAAGTTGTTTCTACTCTATTTAAATTTAGGGATGTATAATGATTTATAACAATGAAAGAAGCACCATCCTTCAGGCACTCAGCTTACTACATCCTTACTATTGATCAACAAACCATAAATAAACGATGATTTTTCAAGATTGTTAAGCTTTGAAACATAAATAAATGATAAGTAAGTAGACAGTAGTGTATCTGAAGGACATTCCATGTTGCTTTATTATATCTTGATAATAATCTTATTTTGTTTAAGTTTAACAAATTGATAAGAAAAACTTTGGTAACAGAGTACCTGGAGGGCATTCCATGTCTCCCAGACCCCTTGGTAGTCCACCTTCTAGATTTTTAGATAAAAGATAAATAGATATTTAGATAAATTATAAAGACCAATGATTGATGATGAACGTTTCTGGTTTTGAACTGAATTATCATTGTTATTATATCAAGTTTTCAAGCTTTAGAAGCAAGTAGCTAATATCTATGAAGTAGATAGATTCGTCCTTGAAGAATGTGTGGACAGCAGCGAATGTCTTCCAGATTCTCCAGTGATTCCTCTTATATGATTATCTTAAAGAATTTTATAAAAATAATAATTTGATAATAATCTTAAGTTTAACCAACCGCGTAGGTGAATTAAAATTATTGTCAAGGTTTTAAGATAAAATGTTGTATTAAAAAAAAGGTAAGATGAACCTTAACAATTAATTTATTACGAATGTTTTCTTTATATTATTATACATATATAATTCACTTCATTTTAGTTGAAAAATAAAAAAAAGTTAAAAAGTACATTTATAAATTATTTGCTGTAAATGTTTAAAAAATGTTGTCATATATTTCATTTTATGTCCCCCCCAGACCCCCTGGGAGCAAAGTTCAAGATTTTTCGATAAAAGATAGATGGGTACATAGAGAACAGTATCTATGGAGGACATTCCATGTGCCCCAGTTTCTCAATGTAGCAGAACTTAATGAACTTTATAGATTCGTCCTTGAAGGGAATATGGACAACAGGGAGTGTTATAAAAATTATTATCAAATTTTTTAAATAAATTAGAGGTAGAAGACGATACTGTCTTTGTTTAAAATAACTTATGATAATATAACACTTCTGCCTGCAAGAAATTTATGTTTCTTTAAAGAGCATACTCATCGATTTTAATTTAACAGATTTTTGAAACTTAAATTAACATAAATATTTAGATAAATTATAAATACATACTTGCATACACTTGTAAGTTTAAAATTCTAGCGATATTAAATTTCAAAAATAATCGATTGTAATACATATATTTTTTTATCTTTAAATGTAAATCAATTTCTACTTGTGCTGTTTCAAAATGTATGGAATGTCCTCCAGGTACTCCATTACCCACGTTTTCTAAACGATTGTTGAAACTTAAATTAAGATTACTGAATTTATTACAAGTACATAGTGGACAATGTTCTCTGTCCCTCAGACTCTCTGAGACCCTCTTTTGTAATTGAACAAAAAAAAAACAGCAAAGGGCCTGGAGGACATGTGTTCTCCAGAGTGACTGTCGTCTACATACTCATAATTTATTTAAATATGTTGATAATGATCTTAATTTAAACTCGCTAAGAAAATATCTCCAGATCCTCTGGTGAAACCAATTGTTCAGAAGAACGCAGGTAATGTAGTACCTAGAGGAGAATTCATGTCCCCCAGGGCCTCTAGCAGACCTTCTTTTATTGTTTAACTTCAGTACACATCATTATATTAGAAAAGAACACAAAAAACAATAAAAGGAGGAACACCAGGAAGTCTGAGAGACATGGAATGTCCTCCAGGAACACTGTCGTCCTCGTAATAATAATTTATTTTAATAATATCTTGATAGTATTATACATTAATTTGTTTACGTTTAATTAATCACTCGGAAGAAGGTAGGTACCGGAATACCTGGAGGACATTCCATGTCCCTCAAATTCCTAGTGGCTCTTCTTTTATTGATTAACATTAGTTTGCATAAAAAAATAATTTGAATAAATATCTTTATTAAAGTTTCATCAACCTCTTAGAAGAACATAGGTATCGAAGTACCTGAACGACCACCAGAAGATGTTCCTTAGGAACACTGTCTTCTGCGGATTCATAATTTTTTTAAATATCTTAATAATAATAATAATTTGTTTAACTTTAATCAATCGCTAAGAAAATCGTTGGTAATGGAGTACCTGGAGGACATTCCATGTTCCCCGGACTCCCTGGGGTCTTATTTTTTGCTATTTTTTACTGTTTTTAAACTTAGGACTGTTTAATGATCTGCCTGGAGACATAGAATATCCTCCAGATACTCAGCTCACTAAATTCTAAAAAAATTCTTTATAAATTGATTTTGCTTTTTTTAAGTAAAGACCTTAAATAAAGAGTTTAAAAACTAAAAAGTACGTTTATAAATTAATTTGTTGTTATACTATGTCTTGATAACAACCTTAATTTGTTTAGGTTTAACAAGTTGCTAACATGAACTCTGGCAACGGAATGCCTGGAGGACATTTCAAGTCCCCAGCTACCTGGTGGTGCTTCTTTTATAATAGAATAAATAACAAAAACTCCAGGGGGTCTGGGAGACATGGAATGTCATCTAGGTAGTCCGTTACCTATGTTCTTCTTGGTCAAAACCTAAATTAAGATCATAATTAAGATATTTAGATAAATTATAAGCACCAGTGGTTGATGAATACTGTTTCTGGTTTTAAACGTTAGTCAAGTTTTCAAGTTTTAGAAGCACAGAGCAACTCCTAAAAAATAATGAACTAGATAAATTCGTCCTTGAAGGAAATGTCCTCCAGGTTCTCCAGTGAATCCTCTTTATGATAATAATAATAATTTGATAATAATCTTAAGTTTTTGTCTGCAAGAAATTTATGTTTCTTTAAAAAACATACTCATCGATTTTAATCTGACTTAAAGATTGTTGAAACTTAAATTAAGATGAATATTTAGATAATTACACAGACGACAGTATTCCTGGAGGACATTCCATGTCTCCCAGATTCCCTGGTAAGATCATCGTACATCCCTTTTTATTAAAATTTAAAAAAAATAACAAAAGTAAAATCTGAATCTAGTAGACATAGAATGTATTATTATATTAAAAATAACGAATTTAAAAATTTTTTAACGAGCAGAAGTGCAAAAAATTTTATATTTAAATATAACATAAAAGTCAAAGCACCACTACTTCTATTTTTTTTTTTTTTAATTCTGATAATAATCTTAATTTAAGTTTAGACCATCACAAAAAAAAACATTATTATTATTATTAAAATAAGAAGTAATAGACGATTAAAAACACTTGTCAATTTTTATGATAATCGATTGTAATGCATATATTTTTTAAATTAAATTTTAAATGTAAATTAATTTCTAATTGTGTAGTTTCAAAATTTATGGAATCTCCTCCAGGTACTTCGTTGCCCACGTTTTTGTAAAAGATTGTTGAAACTTAAATTAAGATTCTTGCAGTAGACCTTCCATGTCCCTCAGACTCTTTTATAAGAACAAAAACACAATAAAAAAAGGACCACCAGAGAGTCCAGGGTGACGTATTTATAATTCATTTAAATATTTTGATAAGAATTTTAATTTAAGTTCGCTAAGAAAATGCTCCTTCAGACTCCTGGCAACATGGAATGTCCCCCAGAAACACGCTCGTCTACGTACTCATAAGTTTTTTAAATATCTTGATAATCTAGAGAACAATCCATATCCTCAAGACCCCTGGTGGACCTTCTTTTATTGTTTGATATCAGTACACATCCCTATATTAGAATAGAACACAAAAAAATAATAAAAGAAGGACGACCTTGGAGTATGAGGAATATGGAATGTCCTCCAGATACTCTCCTTCTTTATTATTACTACTGATTGACAAATTATAAATAAACAATAAGTTTTCTAGATTGTCAAATTTCAAAACATATAAATGATGAATAAGTAAATAGCAATGTACCTGGAGCACATTCCATGTCCCCCAGACCCCCTGGTGTCCTTCTTCTATGCTATTTTTACTCTATTTAAACTTTGGAATGTATAATGATTTATAACAATGAAAGAAGCACCACCAGGGGGTCTGGGGAACATGGAATATCCCCCAGGTACTCAGTTTCCTACATTCTTACAATTAGTAAATAAACGATGGGTTTTCAAGATTATTAAGCTTGGAAACATAAATAAATGATAAGTAAGTAGATAGCAATGTACCTGGAGAACATTCCATGTCCCCCAGACGTCCTGGTGGTGCTTCTTTCATTGTTATAAGTCATTATACATCCCTAAGTTTAAATAGAGTAAAAACAGCTCATTGTTTATTGATAATTTGTCAATCAGAAGTAAAAATAAAAAAGCAGAGTACCTGGAGGACATTTCATAAATTTTGAAACTACTCAAGTAGAAGTTAATTTACATTTAAAATTTTAATTTAAAAAATTTTATATTACAATCGATTATCATTAAAGTTTAGCACTTACAAGTGTAAAATGTAAACTTTTTCTGAAAAACTATTCCTTTTTTTTTAATTTGTTATTTTTAATATAATAATACATTCAATGTCTACCAAACTCAGCTTTTACTTTTGTTATTTTTTGAAAAAATTTTAAGAAAGGGATGTACGATGATCTTACCAGAGGATCTGGAAGACATAAAATGTCCTCCTGAAACACTGTCGTCTATGTACTTGTAATTATCTAAATATTCATCTTAATTTAAGTTTTAACAAGCTCTAAGTCAGATTAAAATTGATGAGTATGTTCTTTAAAGAAACATACATTTCATACTGACATAAATTTAAGATTATTATTAAATTATTATTATCATCATAAAAGAGGATTTACTGGAGAACCTGGAGGACATTCCCTGTTGTCCACATTCCCTTTAAGGACGAATCTATCTAGTTCAACTACTTTTGACTAAGAACGTAGGTAACGGAGTACCTAGGTGACATTCCACGTCTTCCAGATCCCCTGGTGGTTCTTTCTTGCTCTTATTTTTTCTATTTTAAAAGAAGCACCACCAGGTAGCTGTGGACATGAAATGTCCTCCAGGCAATCCGTTACCAACGTTCATCTTAGTAAATAACCTAAATAAATTAAGATTATTATCAAGATATAACATAACAACAAATTAATTTATAAAAGTACTTTTTAATTTTTTACATATTTTTTTTAACTAAAATATAAAGTGAATTACAAATAATAATATAAAGAAATCATTCATAATAAATTCTAAAGGATTATTACTAATTAATTATAAGGATGTAAATTTTCGTAATGGAGGAAATATTGACATTATAATTTAAACTTGTTATTTGAAGTCTTTACTTTAAAAAAGCAAAATCAATTTATAAAGATGATCTTGTTTGTGTTTAATTATAAACATTCTTTTGCTGGACTAAAATATTAACAATATAAAAAATATGGGGTCTAAGGGACATGGAATGTTCTCCAGGTACACTGCTATCTTCCTAATTATCATTTATTTATGTTTCGAAGCTTAGCAATCTTGTGAACCCATCGTTTATTTATGGTTTGTCAATCAACAGTAAAATTGGAGGGCATTCCATGTTTTCTAGGTCTCTGGTGGCGCTTGTTTCGCTGTTATAAATCATTAAATATTCCTAAGTTTAAATAGAATAAAGAAAACAGTATAAAAGAACGACACCAGGGGGTCTGGGGGACGTGGAATGTCCTCCAGGTACATTGCTATCTACTTACTCATCATTGATTTATGTTTCGAAGCTTAACAATCTTGAAAACCAATCGTTTATTTATGGTTTGTAAGAATGTATAGTAGTAGTAGTGCTGAGTACCTGGAGAACATTCCATGTCCCCCAGACCCCCTGGTGGTGCCTCTTTCATTGTTATAAATCATTATATATTCCTAAGTCCTCCAGAACCCCTGGTGTCCTTTTTTTATGCTGTTTTTATTCTATTTAAATTTAGGAATATTTAATGATTTATAACAACGAAAGAAGCACCACCAAAGGTCTGGGAAACATGGAATGCCCTCCAGGTACTCAGATTACTATATTATTACTGTTGATTGACAAACAATAAATAAATGATGGGTTTTCAAGTTTTTTAAGCTTTAAAACTTAAAAAATTAATAAGTATTCCTATGTTTCAATAGAGTAAGAAACAGTCCTTCACGTATTCAGCTTTTGATCAACTGTTGATTGAGTATTTCCTATTATTCACTTCAACTTTTTTTAATTTTTTTTTTTTTTCTACAACCTTATATTAAAATATATGATTTTAATAATAACAAAATATTAGTGAGCAAAATTAGAAGAAAGTTCATTTGTTGCAATGTAGTAAAAAATAACATAAATAAAACTTAAAAAATGTTGATAACAAGTCATTTATTTATGTTTTATTAATCTACAGTGGGAACATGGAATGTCCTGCCGGTATACTGCTATCTATTTATACCACATTAAAACAAAAATTTCTAATAGCTAATCTTTTATTTATATCTTATCAATCAACACATGTCATGTTAGAAATACGAATATTTCTGAATAAACAAATAACAAATATTATTGGAATGTAGTTAAAAAAGCACTAACATTAAAAAAGGGACCATCAGGTGGTCTAACTATTCTTTGGTAAATAAATTTTTTGTTTCAATTCATAACATTCTTATTGTTGATTGACAAACCCTAAATAAACGATGAGTTTTCAAGATATTTAAACTTCAAAACAAATAAATGATAAGTAAAAGAGTAACAGTGTAGTAGTGCTGAGTACCTGGAGAACATTTCATGTCCCCCAGACCCCATGGTGTTCTTCTTTTATGCTATTTTTCATTATATTTAAACTGAGGGATGTTTAATGACTTATAACATCGAAAGAAGCACTAGCAGAGAGTGTCCTTTAGGTTTTACTGTTGTTGATAGACAAACCATTAATACACAATGAGTCTTCAGGATATTTAAACTTCAAAACATAAATAAATAAAGTAGACAGCAGTGTACCTGGAGGATATTCCTCAGACCCCCTGGTAATTTTCTTTTATGTTGTTATTTACTCTATTTAATCTTAGGAATGTTTAATGGTTTATAACATCAAAAGAAGGGGGACATGGAATGTCCTCCAGATGATACTATGTCAATCAACAGTAAGAATGTAGTAAGTGGAGTACCTAGATCCTCTGGGAGACATGGATGCTTATTTTGTTGTTATAAGTCATTAAACATACCTAAGTTTAAGTAGAGTAAAAGACATCTATCTACTTACTCATCATTTATTTATGTTTTGGTAGTACTTCTTTCATTGTTATAAAACAAACATTTTTAAATAAAGCAAAAAAAAAAGATAAAAGAAGGACAACAGACCCTCTGAGGAAGACATGATATATCTTCTAGGTACACTATTATCTGTTAACTCCTCATGTATTAACGTTTTGAAGTTTTAAAATTGTAAAAACATATCGTTTATTCATGGTTTGTCAATCAGTAAAACAACAGTAAGGATATTATAAACTTACTACCTAAAGGATATTTCACGTCTTTCAGATAATCTGGTAGTGCTTCTTTTATTATTATAAATAAAGAAAACATCCCTAATTTTAAATGGAGTAACAAACAGTATAAAAGAAACACCAGCAGGGGGTCTGGGGGACATGGAATGTCCTCCAGGTACTCAGATTACTACATTATTTCATGATTTTTAGTTTCAAAGTATAAATGAAATTATGAGTAAGTAAATAGCAGTGTACCTGGAGAATTTCTACTGGTGATTGACAAACCACAAATAAATGAATTTTAAAGAATTTTATATTAGTAGATAGCAGCGCGTCTGAAAGACATTCCATGCCCCTTAGATATCCTACTATCTTTTATTTATGTTCTCTAGACCTGTGGTCCTCTTTTTTGTGCTGTTTTTACTCTATTCAAATTTCGAGATGTTTATGGATTTATATCAAAGAATGAAGCACCACCAAGGGATCTAAGGAACATGGAATGTCCTTCAGGTGCAGCTTACTACATTCTTACTGTTGATTGACAAACCATAAATAAACAATGAGTTTTCAAAATTGTTAAGCTTCGAAACAAATAAATGATGAGTAAGTAGATAGCAGTATACCTGGAGGACATTCCTTGTCCCCCACACCCCCGGGTGTCCTTCCTTTATGCTGTTTCTTATTCTATTTAAACTTAGGAATTTTTAATGATTTATAACAACGAAAGAAGCACCATCAAAGGTCTGGGAAACATGGAATGCCCTCCAAATACTCAGCTTCCTACATTCTTACAGTTGATCATAAAACGAGTTTTCAAAATTGTTAAGCTTCGAAACATAAATAAATGATGAGTAAGTTTCTCAATATAGCAGAACTTAATGAACTAGATAGATTCATCCTTGAAATGTGGACAACAGGGAATGTCCACCACGTTCTCCAGTAATTTATGTTTCTTTAAAGAGCATACTCATCGATTTTAATCTGACTTAGAGATTGATGCAACTTAAATTAAGATACATATTTAGATAAATTATTAGTACGTAGACGACAGTATTCCAATTTCTACTTGTACAGTTTCAAAAGAATGGAATGTCCTCCAGGTACTCCATTACCCACATTTTTCTAAACGATTGTTGAAATATACTATATATATATATTATGATTATTAGATATATTATAAATACATAGACTATAGTGTTCCTTGAGAACCTTCCACGTCCCTCAGATTCCCTGAGAGTGTTTTTTATTTGTAATAAAGGGCCTGGGGGACATGGACTACAAACTCATAATTTATTTAAATATCTTGATAATGATCTTAAGCTCGTTAAGTCCCCAGATTCTAAGGTTGAACTTCAGTACACATCACTACATTAGACAGGAATACAAAAAACAATATAAGGAGGACCACCAGGGGGTCTGAGGGACATGGAATGTCCTCCAGGAACACTGTCGTCCTCGTAATAATAATTTACTTTAATAATATCTTGATAATATTATATATTAATTTGTTTAAGTTTAAATCACTGAGGAGACGGTAGGTACCGGAGTACCTGGAGGACATTTCACTTCCTTCAAACTCCTCGTGGTTGCATAAAAGAATAATTTGATTAAATATCTTTATTAAGATTTTATCAATCGCTGAGATTGTACGTATTTTTTTAAATATCTTAATAATAATAATAATAATTTTACGTTTAATCAAACGCTAAGTTAGTAACGGAATGCCTGGAGGACATTGTATGTTCCCCAGACTCCCTGGTGTCCTTCTTTTGTGCTATTTTTTACTGTTTTTAAACTTAGGGCTGTTTAATGATTTATAACAACAAAAGAAGCTCATCAGGAGGTCTGGAGACACATAATATCCTCCAGGCAACGGATTGCCTGGAGGACATTTCAAGTCCCCAGCTACCTGGTGGTGCTTCTTTTATCACCAGAGAGTCTGGAGGACATGGAATGCCATCCAGGTACTCCGTTACCTATGTTCTTCAAAGTCAAAACTTTAATTGAATTATTATTAAGATATTTAAATAAATTATAAGCACCAGTGATTGATGATGAACATTTCTGGTTTCAAACTAAATGGCCATTGTTCAACTTTAAAGTTTTAGAAACACAGAGCAACTCCTGAAAAATAATGAACTAGATAGATTCGCCCTTGAAGGGAATATGGAAAAAAAAGGGAATGTCCTCCGGGTAGCAATATTTTTAATGTAAGTAGATCAACTCTTCACAAAACCATGTTGAGACAATCAGCATCGAAACAAATAGAACAACACAAAAGCTTAATGCATCTAATTATTTCGAGTCACAGCGAGGAAGAAACGCAGCTATGAATTTATTGACTAAACTTAGGAGCTCAAGCAAATGTGTGTTAAATTTTACCGTTCCAAAGGTTAATGGTTAGTGCCACACAGAATTTATTAGCCAATGTTTGCAGTACCATCTGGGTTGACAAAAAAATAAACATCGAGACACTTCTGCAGACGATAATAAATTCCAGTGTACTTCTTTTCTTATGCGCGTGTGTACATAAACACCGTGGGAACGACGTGGAATATATTGTCACTTGGTAGTACTGGTTGTATTGAAAAATGAGTATGTGGAATAAGGAAATGAGGATGTCTACAAGAAAGCATTAATTAACATGTACCAGATATACGACCATAAAGAGAGTGATATTATGTGTGTAATTTAAGTCTGAATAAAATGTTCAATTTCATGGTAGAGGAATGTTGAATAATGATCTCTCGTGGTGTACCAGAATAGGCGCCAACCTCCAACGAAAGTACATTGAAGCTGTTTTATTATAATCGAGAAGAAGAGAATTTCTGGGTCAACCTATTCAGATAGGGCGTGCTGTGAAAAACAGGTTGTCTGGTACTTTCTGGTCGGTGGTACTGCTCTGTTAGAGTACCAAAGGTACTTAAATTAACAGGGGAACAAATCAAGCGAAGATTTGTTAGTGACTCAAGGAGCATACCGCTGCAGTAGGTCACCAGTACCAAGTTCACCAGATGTAGTACCAGCCAGCGTCGAACCGGCTCGCGGTCTCCGCATGTGCCCGCGCTCGAGCAACGAATTCGAAACCACCAACAAGAAATCCAAAATACGTAATAATCGTTTAAAAATGTTTAGTACCACCAACACTTAAGAACTTAATACGTACCGGTCGTCCGCACAGCACGTGTATGGTAATCCTTAACTCGTCAAGACGAACAACATAAAATGAAGACGAAGAGTAGTTTTGAATGAGTAAAAAAATAGCACTAGTATTTTAGCACTTTTGCACAGCAGCTTACACTTAGCTGTTCGATTTGAGAATGGAATTCACCTGTCTGTAAAGTAACCACTAAAGCCACACACCATGCAGGTGATGGTGGGGCCCAGAAGATATCTATGTTACCGCCTCCTGACCCAGACACACACACACTCTCGGTACAGTTATTTCATCTTGCGCATCACCCCAGTCTGTCGCTATTTTACACTCAGAAGTAGGTAAATAATGCGAAATATCGGCACACCTGTGCCAAGAACACTTCGATTCACACGAGGGACCCGACAACTGACTGCCAATTCGCGACCACCATTGTTACATTGCCAAACGTACGTATCTTAATGCCCTTGGGGAATAACATCTTCTGCAGGTCACTGGAGTAATATCTCCGCACCTCTCTCTCTCCCAATCTCTTCAATTGACTCTCATTGATTCTCTTATCTACGTGTGTGACCGTCCTCCTGAATTTTCTTGATCTGCTCTTGACTTCAAGCTCTTGAAACCATCAAGAAAAACGACCCACTGGGAATTGATGTCTTTCATCAAAGACTCCCATCTTCCATATAACCTTATCCTAAATTCTGTAGAACATATCATTTTAAACAAGCTTGAAGTGTAGCTAATGTAGAGAAGAGG
>JAUIMW010000826.1:0-14866 GCA_033557785.1 Enochrus cinctus
CCAGCGAAGCTGCAACAAAAAGAACTAATTTGCGAGGGCTTGCCCGAGTCAGCGAGCAGCGAAGCTGCGAGCATATGCAGCTATATTTAAAGACACTTATTTATACCAAGCGAAGCAGCCATAAATAATAAAAAAACGAGGGCTTGCCCGAGTCAGCGAGCAGCGAAGCTGTGAGCATATTCTACTTTATTTTGAATATATTATCTTGTGTCTGATCTACCAATTCGTAGAGCGATTTGAACTTTGTCTAGAATAATTAGAGGTCTTTGCTAGCATAAGAAATTAGTGTTATAGTCTGGTAATTATCTCATTTGATAGTTGATCTTTCCCTATGGATTGCTGTTATTGAGCATTTTGTTCAATCTTCAGACTATTGACGATGTGCTATAATCCGTTGCACAGTTGATGGAATATGATGGCACACTTCTGGTGTGGTTTGGTCTAATTCCAGAGCTTTATGTTACTTAACGTTCTTCACAGATGTCTCAACTTCGCTTCTTAGTATGTCTGAAACGTATTGTAGAGAATTGCCTGTATCTTAGAATAAGTTTTCGCAGTATTATCTACAATTTTCAGTAATTAATCTAAATAAATTAACTTAATGTAAATAAATGTACTGATGTTAAGAAGTGTTTAAATATTTATAAGTACCTTAAAATATAGCTGTTCTAGAGTTAAAAAAGTGTCGGTTTTAAACATATTGACATTTGCTTCACCTGATATAAAAAAATATCTCGTATCTTTTATAGTTCAAGGCGTTTCAAACTTAGAAAAATAAATGTAAATATACTAAGAATTCACAAGGTCATTTACAGATATATTAAATAATAACGGACCCAAGACCAAACCCTGTGGAACACCGACGTAGACGTCAACACAACCTGACCCAACGAATCTTCCCGTAAAGAAGTCCTTAGTTTCAACATATTGAGATCTATCGCCCAGGTAACTCTTAAGCAGACCATAAGCTCTTCCACGTATACCATAGTCGTGAAGTTTTTGCAAAAGTATACCATGGTCAACAGTATGAATTGCCTTTGAGGTCCAAATTTATACTAGCGAGTATGATTCTAGTCCCAGAAAATGATTTATAGCTGTGGGAGTAGATTTTCCCGTCTGAAAGCCATGCTGCGATAGGTTAAACATTATATATTTATTGAAGAATCCGA
Source organism: Enochrus cinctus (assembly GCA_033557785.1). Classification (NCBI taxonomy): domain Eukaryota; kingdom Metazoa; phylum Arthropoda; class Insecta; order Coleoptera; family Hydrophilidae; genus Enochrus; species Enochrus cinctus. Next base: position 1,170 of record JAUIMW010000826.1, read on the forward strand.
TAATAATAATCAAATTCATGCCCTCGTTCCTCTCCATCAAAGGAATATGCACCAGAACGCTACCTCTATCATAAACAATCTCCATCTCCATACATACATATTAATGTCTGCTTCTCTTGGTATTAATAAGTGTCTTAAAATATATCTGCGTACACTCGCAGCTTCGCTGCTCGATGGCTCGGACAAGCCCTCACAGTTCAATGTTATTACTTCTGCTTCGCTTGGTATTAATAAGTACCTTAAAATACAGTTGCATGTGTTCTCAACTTCGCTGTTTGCTGACTCGATCAAGTCCTCTCATTCTAATGAACTGATATTTGCTATCCCTGATTTAAATATTTGTTTTACTTGATGTAAAAAGGTGTTAATATTCATTGAGATATTACAGTTTAAAATAGACTCACAAAAACGAACAAAATTTTTGAAGAAATCTAATAATTATCTGCATCATTTACTGCAAATAAGTGTTTTTAAATAAAGTTGAACAGTTTCGCTACTCGCTAACTCGCTAGCTCTCGCAATCAAATGTATTGATATTTGTTTTACCACAGGTATAAATATGTGTCTTACTTGATATAAAAAACGTTTCAGAATAAAGATAAATATACTTTCAACTTCGCTGCTCGCTGACTCTAAACTTTCACAATTTAACATCTTAAATCTACTTTCTCTTTTAGTTCAAAAAAAGTCTTAATATATAGGTGCGTATGATTGCAGCTTTGCTGCTCGCTAAATAAATGTTTTTAAGAAAATTAAAAATGAATTGAATATTGAAAATAATTCCAAGCTTTCGATCAACGTTGTGGTTTTTTTAAGAGGGAAATAAAAAGAATATAGCTGTGTGTATAGCAGTTTAATGTTACGATTTCTGCTTCGCTTGGTATAAATATGTACCTTAAAATATTGTTATATATATATATTGAAAAAAAAAACTTTTAAATCCACTCTCTTTCTCTTACTTCGACTTCGTTTTATATAAATAAATACCTTAAAATAATATAAGTAAGTATATTAAAATATAGCTGCTTACACTCACTGCTTCCCTGACTCGAGTAAGTCCTCACAATTTGTGTTAACATATTGATATCTACAGAAATAGGACTTAAATCTTAATATCTCCTAATGTATACATGTTTATACCAAGTGAAGCAGTCATTAACAAAGAAATAACGAGGGCTGCGAGTATACGAAGCTATATTTTAACAAAGTAGAGATTGAATTTAACTCAATACATACATATTTCTTTATTTAATTTTATACAATAATAGATTAATACGCGATTTTATATACCAACTAACAATTCGTAATCGTGCATCGAAAAATATTAGCTAGATATAATATGCGTTTGATTTTTCTGTATCTGGTTCAATACTTTTTAAAATTATATAAGTAAAATATAAAATTTATATTAATTATATTTTCAAATGAAACATCGACTGTAAAATTTCATTTCAAAATTTTCTTTTCTTGATCAAAAGGCTTCAAAAAAAATTAAACTTCCTCTTAGACTCTCTTCGACACGTGTACTACATTCTATCTTTAATTAAGCATTAGTTTGAAAAGATCTTTAAATATAGTTACATATGCTCGCAGCTTCGCTGTATGTCGACTTAAACATGCTTTTGCATTTCATTGCAATGACGTCTACTTCACTAGGTACAAAAAATACTTTTAACTATGGCTACTTATGTTCGCTATATTGAAATAGATCTCTTAAATTTACTCTTTTTTAGTTTGGAAATATTTTAAAATATAGCTGTGTATGCTCGCAGCTTCACTGCTATCTAACTCGGAAAAGCTCTCGTAATCTAATGTACTGATATTTGCTTTATTTGCTATAAATAAGTATCTACTTCACTTGATGATGATCAGTGTTTAAAATATGGCTGCGTATGCCCGCAGCTTCGCTGCTCGCTCACTCGGGCAAGCCCTCACAATTTAATATTTCGATACTTGTTTTGGCTAATATGAATAAGTATTTATTTCAGAAACAGATTACGAGGATTTGTCCGAGTCTGAGAGCAGCGAAGCTGCGAGTGTACGCAGCTACATTTTAAAGTTCTTCAAACTTAGAGAAATAAATCTTAAGACAGTTATTTATACCAAATGAAGCAGACATTAATATATTAATATAAGAATATTGTTAATTTTATTTTAATTAATCAAAAATGTTGTTAAAAAAGTTAAAAATCAATTGAAAACGAAAAGTAAATTATAACTACAACTATATTTTAAGACGATTGTTTATACCAAGCGAAGCAGTCATAAACAATGAAAAAACGAGGGCTTGCCCGAGTCAGCGAGCAGCGAAGCTGCGAGCATACGCAACTATATTTAAAGACACTTATTTATACCAAGCGAAGCAGCCATAAATAATAAAAAAAACGAGGGTTTGCCCGAGTCAGCGAGCAGCGAAGCTGCGAGCATATGTAGCTATAATTTAAGCAAAGTAAGGCAGATATGGATAAAAAGAGAAGTAAACTTGAAATACCTATTTAAGTTAAGAGAAGCCGACATTAATATATCAAATTACAAGATCTTGTTCGAGCATACACTACTATATTTTAACAAACTTATTTACATCAAATCGAAGTAAATACCAACATAATGTATTGTGAGAGTCTATCAAAAAAAAAAATCTAACAGCAATAGATATTTATACCAGGCGAAGCAAATATCAATACACTAAATATCAAGGGCGAGCATACACTGTTATATTTTAAAACATATTCATATCAAACGAGTACCTACAACATGCTCAGTTATATCTTAAAACACTTATTTATATCAAACGAAACAGCGAGCATATACAGTCATATTTTAAAACATTTATTTATACCAAACGAAGTAACCATAAATAAGGAAATGAGCGAGCAGCGAAGTTGCGAGCATACACAGCTAAATTTTAAGATACTTATTTATACAAAGCGAAGCCAATATCAATAAAGAGAGAAATAAACGTAAAGCAACTATTTGTACCAATTGAAGCTGTGAACATATGTGCTATACTTCAAGACAACATTGTAATCTTCTTTAGAAGAAGATAAGAAGAATATAGTTGCGAGCTCTTGATTAAACCCTCTATTGATTTCTGCACTGCTTGGTAAGTATATTACATTTGCTTCTCTTTTTATTGATATTAGCTTCACTTTATATAAATAAGGATAACGTAATAACTTCTGCTTCGTTTGGTATAAATAGATACCTTAAAATATAGATGTATATGCTCTCATTTTCGCAGATTGCTGACTTGGATAAGTACTATACATTTAAGGTATTAATATTTGCTTATTTCAATAAACTTTGTTTATATTACAAGAATTTTCATGTTTCTAAAGAATTTTTTAATAAAATTTTCTAGGGATTTGACAAAGCAGATGGAAACGACGAAGTTGCAAGTATACAAAGTCATATTTTAAAGCATTTATTTATAACAAGCGAAATAGCCATAAGTAATGAAATAACGAGGGCTTGCCCGAGTAAGCGAGCAGCGAAGCTGCGAGCATACGCAGCTATAATTTAAGAGACTTATTTATACCAAGCGAAGCAAATATCAATGCATTGAATTGCGAGGGCTTGCTCGAGTCAGCGAAGCTGCGAGCATACCTTGCTATATTTTGAAACACTAATTCACGTGAAACGAAAAGATACTTTTTTATAGCAGACGAAGCAAATATCAATATATTAAACTGCGAGGGTTTGATCGAATTAGCTATAATTGTTTGCAAAGGCTTGCTCGAGTTCACAAACAGCGAAGCTGCGAGCATACGCAACTATATTTTAAGACACTTATTTATACCAAGCAAAGCAGCTATAAATAATGAAATAACGAGGGCTTGCCCGAGTCAGCGAGCAGCGAAGCTGCGAGCATACGCAGCTATATTTTGAGATACTTATTTATACCAAGCGAAGCAGCCATAAATAATGAAAAAAAAACGAGGGCTTGCCCGCGTCAGCGAGCAGCGAAGCTGCGAGTGTATACAGTCCTATTTTAAAACATTTATTTATATCAAGCGAAGCAGTCATTGATAATGAAATAACGAGGGCTTGTCCGAGTCAGCGAGCAGAGAAGCTGCGAGCATGCGCAGCTATATTTTAAGACATTTATTTATACTGAGCAAAACAGATATCAATAAAAAAAGAAACAATCATAACACATATATTTCTACCAAGCGGAGCAAACATCAATATATTTAATTGCGAGAACTTGCATAACTCTGTGAGCAGTGAAGCTACGAGCATACGCTGCAATATTTCAAGGTATTTCAAACTTAGGAAAATAAATGTTAAGACACATATTTTTTTATCAAGCTTAAAAAAGTTAAAAATCAAATGAGAATTGAAAGTAAGTTACAAATATTTGGTCAATGTTGTAATTTTCTTTAAAGGAAAATAATAAGATGTAATTGTGTATGTTTTAACAAACCCTCAAAATTTAACATATTGATGTTTATTTCGCTCAATATATAGGTGTCTTACTTTTACATCTCTCTCTTTATTTATATCAGTTTCATTTTGTATAAATAAGTGTCTTAAAATGTAGACGTTAAATAAAAGTTTCAATAGAATTGATGGATTGATATTTGCTCTACCAGGTGTAAAAATTTGTTTCGCTTGATATAAAAAAATGTTTCAGGATAAAGATAAGTCTTATACCAAACGAATTAAATATCAGTATAATAGATAGGACGAGAGTTTGCTCGAGTCAGTGAGCAGCGAAGCTACAAGCATACGCAGATGATTCAAGACATTTCAAACTTAGAGAAATAGATGTTAAGACACTTACTTATACCAAACAAAGCAAGCATTCGTATATTAATAAGAAAATATAATTGATTCTAATTAAATGAATCAATAATATTGTTAAAGAAGTCAAAAATCAATTGAAAATTGAAAGTAAATCTCAAGTGTTTTTTTTTAGAAGAAAATAAGAAAATAAAAATATAAAATTTCATATTTAAGCTTCTAGTGATATTAGAATCAACATTTTTTTAGTGAATCAAATTAGAAAAAAATAATATTTAAAAGATATTTACCTGGTACTTCACAACTGCACCCTCCGTACCCATCGTTGCAATGACACTGGTTATCAAGGCATGCGCCATTTTGACACTCTGTGCCATCTTCTTTTCGACAGTCGTCTGAAACAAGAAACAAATAATATTAGAAGAAGAGTTAGTGTTAAGTTCCGTAACAACGTATTTCCTTCTTAAGGCGAACCGGATGCTCTTTTTCCATATAAAGTTAACAGCAAGAAACATATTACTCCACATAGACCTCAAGGTATAGTATAGCTATTTTTGTTGTGTGTATTTTATTTAACATTAAATAAAATTTATAGTTGCACCTTGCAGATGGTAACTGGTAAATAATGGTTCTATGTGCGTTTCCAATAAACAGCCTCAACGCTGGAGCTTAATTATAATTTATTCTGTTGGAATCGTCGTTATCTATTCCACAACCACTCGATTATTCATCATTTTCTATCAGATAGGTCTGGATTAAATTTCAGCTGGTTGTTGAAGAATCTCAATTTATAAATAACTCTGAGAAGAACAGTGGCTGTCTCAGATGTTATCTGGTGTCGCTAATAATAGGTCACCTGCATCCTCGGACATTTATCCGATCTGAAAGTTCGACCTTAACTGTTTCTAATCTATTAAAAGAAAAGATGTAAAATGCTGTAAAGTGGATATTTTTCAGGTTCTCGTAATTAAATAGGACGTCCTCTACAATAATAAATAATATCAATAGGCTACAATCTACAACTGTATCTTGCTCTTAATAATATATCTGCCCCCGGTCATTACATTCTAACTGCCAGTTCGACTGGTTTTTGTATTAATATATCAATGGAAGTTATAAAATTGCACACACACAACTTGTTCTCTTCTCTACTCTACTCTTCTCTCGTTGTCTCTTCTTTTCTTGAAAGATATGCAAGTGCAGTCTAAAATAAGAAAATTGCTACTTTGAATACCGACCACCAATTAACGAATACCGAACTTAAATGAGGGAATTACTTCATAAATTTAACGTTACGTTTAATTACGTTTAAGAGGTATAAATAAAAGTTGGAGTTCGCCTCGAAGGGTATAAAGGAGGTATCTATAAATATAATCGATGTTGCATGATTCCCAACTCGTTAGAAAAATTCCTCTCGACTCTTAAGCTGAGAAGAATGCGCTGAAATGCGGAAACTGCACCGATTTATTCAGCATGCAGCACCAGAGGGCACCACGAACCACCTGAACTTAACCTTCTTCATTTTATCTAACAAAGGGTTTACCACTCTTCTTTTTTCTAGAGAGGATCCATTACATCTTAATTTAGTGCTTCTTTTATGGGGTAATAACATCCTGTGATCTATAGCTTGACACTTGTTATGGTTGGCCTTAATCTACACTTAAATTAAGTTCAACAAAGTTGACGTTCTATTCTTAATTGAAACGGATATAGCCACAAAAAAGTTGAGAACATTAGAACCAATTTACATACTTAGATTAAATATAAATTATACCAATTGGCTGTTTCCAACATTTAATTTGTATAGCATTCTCTTGGTGTTAAGCCTGACTCAAACCCAATTCTATGTCCTTCTTCTGAGCTTCCTTTAATTAGAAGAATTGTATCACCTGCATAGAGTATACATTTCTGTTCTTCTTCCAGTTCCAACTTGTATACTAATTTATCTTCCAGAAATTTCTGAGCTCTAATTGTTTAATTGAGAGCTCTATACTAAATTGGGCAACATTTAGATATTCAAACAATACTGAGATGTTTACAATTATTTTCTTAACCTACAGTCATATATATAATCATAATTTTCAATAATATATACGAAAACGGAACACCTGGATGACATTCCATCTTGCTGTTTCACTAAACAACGAATATATCTTGCCTCTCTTACAAGGATAATGTTATTCTGGACAAGGAAAACGTTATCCTGAGCAAAGATAACGTTATCCTTGTCAAAGATAATATTATCCTGGACAAGTAAAACGTTATCCTGAACAAGAATATTAACTTTGACAAGAATAACGTTATATTTGCCTAGATAGAGTTAATGTTTAGAAGACAATTTGAGCAATATCCTTATTGTTAAATGAGAAATACAACTGTGAATCATCAGCTTACAAATAACACTTACAAGATTGTAAAAAGTCATATAGACGGTATAAATAATGTATAAAAGAGGTCCCAGAATCAAACCCTGAAAAACGCCACAGAACAGCAGATTTTTCACCAAAAAATCTTACTCGCATGGACAACTAAGATATATTCGCTGTTCATAGAATGTCTCCCAAATACACTGTCGTATACGCACTTTTAATTTACTTAAAAATCGTTATATCAAATTACTTTTTCTTACTTAAACAAAAAAAATAGTGAAGTAGTCTCTGGAGTACCTGGAGGACATTCCATGTCTTCCAGACCCCCTGGTAGCCCTTCTTTATTAAATAAAAATCACTTAATATCTCTTTAGTTGGACTTAATGAAATAACAACGCAAAAACACCATCAGGGGTAGGGGATATGGAATGTCCTCCAGGTACACTGTTGTCTACGTACTTATAATTTATTTAAAAATCGATATATCAAATTGCTTTCTTTTGCTTAAGAAAAAATAGTTATGAGGTAGCTTCTGGAGTACCTGGAGGACATTCCATGTCCCCCAGACCCCCTGGTGGCCTTCCTTATTAAATAAAAAACGCTTAATAGAATTAAATAAAATAACAATGAAGAAAAGACCAACAGGGAGTCTAGGAGACATGAAATGTCCTCCAAGTACACTGTCGTCTACGTACATGGAATGTCCTCCAGATACACTGTCATCTCTTTTTCGGTTATTAAAAAAAGTTATAACGTAGTTTCTGGTAGTCTTTTTTTATTGCTAAAAATTAATAAATATTCTAACTTGGAATGTGCTCACTATACTAGACAATACGAAATTATACTAAGCTGAACCAAACAAAACTATCATTGAATTGTTATAAGAGACATGGAATGTGCTTCCGGTACTCCAGAAACTATCTTATAACTACTTTTAGTTTAACGTAGAAAAAGAAATTTAACATAACGATTTTTAAGTAAATTAAAGTACGTAGACGACAGTGCACCTGAAGGACATTCCATGTCCTCAAGATTTTTCTCTTAAATAGTTTTTTATTCTATTTCAAAATGGGGATGTTTATTGACTTTTAACAATAAAAAAAGAACCACTCTTTATTTCTGGTGGTCTTTGTTTTATTGAAGAAATTTTGGGAGACATAGAATGGTACCAGAAACTATGTATTTTTTTTGTTTGGCTTAAAAAAAGTATTCTTATATAACGATTTTTAAGTAAACTAAAAGTACGTAGACAACAGTGTATCTGTAGGACATTCCATGTCCTCCAGACCTCCTAGTGGTCTTTCTCTTATACGGAATGTGTTTACTATACTAGAAAATATAAAATTTAACTAAGCTGACTCAACCTTTGAATTGATCTAAAGGACGTGGAATGTGCTCTAGGTACTCCAGAAACTACGTTATAACTATTTTTTTTTTATTTAACCTAGAAAAAGTAATTGAATGTAATGATTTTTAAGTAAATTACAAGTAGGTAGTCAATAGTGTACCTGGAGGACATTCAAAGTCCTCAAGATCCTTTAGTGTTCTTCTTTTAAGTCGTTTTTTCTTCTATTTCAAAGTGGGAATGTTTAGGCGCATGAAATGTCCTCAGGTATTCCAGAAACTATCTTATATTTTTTTTTTTTGTTTAACCAAGGAAAAGTAATTTTATATAATAAAAGTAAATTAAAAGTACATAGGCAACAGTGTACCTGGAAAACATTCCATGTCCTCTAGATCCTTTAGAAGGGATTTGAGTTTTAAGTTAATTAAACGTACGTAGACGATAGTGTACCTGGAGGACATTCCATATCCTTAAGTCGCATTTTATTCTACTTTAAGATGGGGATATTTATTGATTTTTAACTATAAAAGAAGAAGCACCAGGGGGTCTGGGGGACGTGGAATGTCCTCCAGGTACACTGTCGTCTACGTATTTTTAATTTACTGAAAGGTCGTTTAGTCAAATTAATTTTTCTAAATTAAATAAAAAAATAGTTATAACGTATTTCTAAAGCACCTTCAGGCACTCCACTTACTACGTTATGTTTATTTTGTTTAGAAAAAATAATTTGATGGCTTTTTTTTAAGTCTGCATACTTTTAAATTACTTAAAAATCGTTATATCAAATTACTTTTTCTAGGTTAAACAAAAAAAAAGTTATAACGCAATTTTTAGAATACCTGGAGGACATTCTTTACCCCCAGATCCCATGGTGCTTTTTCTTTTATTTTTAAAAGTCAATAAACATCCCCATCTTATAATAGAATAAAAAACGACTTAAAAGAGGGATTCTAAAGGATCTTGAGGACATGGAATGTTCTCCAGACACACTATTATCTATGTACTTTTAATTTACTTACATTATATCAAATTACTTTTTCTAAATTAAATTTAAAAAAATAGTTTCAACGTATTTTTAGAGTACCTTCAGGCACTCCACTAACTACGTTGTGTTTAGTTTGTTTGTTTTGTTTAGAAAAAATAATTATATCTAAAGATTCTTAAATAAAAAACAGTGTACTTAGAGGACATTCTATGTCTCCCAAACCTCTTGGTGATCTTTCTTTTATTGCTAAAATTCAATAAATACCTCTACTCACTATATTAGACAATACGATATTAGATTCCAAACAAAACTACCCTTGGATTGTTAGGTACTCGAAAAACTAACTTATAACTATTTTTTTGTTTAACTTTGATTTAACGATTTTTAAGTAAATTAAAAGTACGTAGACGGTAGTGTATCTGGAGGACATTCCATGTGGATATATAATAATTTTTTTTTAAATTAGAAAAAGTAATTCTTGAAATAGAATAAAAAACGGCTTAAAAGGAGAACATTGAAGGATCTAGAGGACATGGTGTGTCCTCCAGATACACTGTTGTCTACGTATTTTTAATCTACTTAAAAATCCTTACATCAAATTACTTTTTTTTCAGTTATGACATAGTTTTTGTAACACCTGAAGGACATTCCATGTCCCCCAGACCCCCTGGTGGTCCTTCTTTATTAAATATAAGTCACTTAATATCATATCAATAACAACAAAAAAAAAGATCACCAGGGGATTTGGGAGACAAAATGTTTGTCGTCTACGTACTTTTAATTTACTTAAAAATTTTATATCAAATTACTTTTTCTAGTTAAACCGTTTTAGTTCCATTGTTCTTTACTCATGTATAGTTAAAAATGCCAAAGAAATCTTTGTTTTTGATGTAATTTATTAAAACGTGTACAATAGTAATAAAATTCAAAGAAAATTACGCAAATTTGTTAACAAAAGTTAAAGCATTATAATCTAACACTTAGAAAGATTAAAAATTGCCGACGCGTGTAAATGCGATCGCGCTCGTCGGCACTCAAACGATTAAACAAAAAAATGGTTATAACGTAGATTTTGGAGTACCTGGAGGACATTCCATGTCCCCCAGACCCCCTGGTGGCCCTCCTTTATTAAAAAAAAACTCACATAATATCTCTCTAGTAAAATTAAGTAAAATAACAATGAAAAGAAGACTACTAGGAAGTCTGGGAGACATGGAATGTTCTCCAGGAACACTGTGATTTACGTACTTTTAATTAACATAAAAATACTCACATCAAATCAATTTTTTAGGTTGTTAAAAAAGTTATGACGTAGTTTCTGGAGTACCTGAAGGACATTCGATATCCCAGATTGGTTTTTTCGTTGTTATTTTACTTAATTTTAGTCGAGAGATGTTAAGTGGTTTTTATTAAAATTAAAGAGGGCCACCAGGGGGTTTGGGGGACATGGAATGTCCTCCAGATACTCCAGAAACTACTTCATACCTATTTTTTTGTCTAAATAAGAAAAAGCAATTTGATATGACGATTTTTAAATAAATTTTTAGTACGTAGACGACAGTGTAACTGAAGGACATTATATGTCCCCCTGACCCCCTGGTGGTCTTTTTTTGTTGTTATTTTACTAAATCATAGTCGAGAGATATTAAGCGACTTTTATTAATAAAGAAAGGCCACCAGGGGGTCTGGGGGACATGGAATGTCCTCCAGGTACTCCAAATAGTATGTTATACCTTTTTTATTTAACCTAGAAAAAGTAATTTGATATAACTATTCTTAAGCAAATTAAAAGTATGCAGACGTCAGTGTACCTGGAGGATATTTCATATCCTCAAGATCTTTAAATGTCCTTCTTTTAAGTCGTATTTTATTTTACTTTAAAATTGGGATATTTATTGACTTTTAACAATAAAAGAAAAAGTGTCAAGAGGATTGGGAGACATGGGATGTCCTTCAGGTAGTCCAAAGTCTACGTTATATCTATTTTTTGTCTTACTTAGAAAAAATAATTTGATATAACGATTTTTAGGTAAATTAAAAGTACGTAGACAACAGTGCACCTGGAGGACATTCCATGTCCTCTATATCCTTTAATATCTTTCTTTTAAATCGTTTTTACTCTACTATAAGATGGGGTTGTTTATTGACTTTTAACAATAAAAGAAGAACCACTAGGGGGTTTGGGGGTATGGAATGTCCTTCAGGTACTCCAATAAATATGTTATAACTTTTTTTTGGTTAACTTAGAAAGAGTAATTTGGTGTAAAGTTTCTTAAATAAATTGAAAGTACATAGATGACTTTGTGTCTGGAGGACATTCTATGCTCCTCAGTCCCCTTGTGATTTTTCTTTTATTGCTAAAAATTAATAAATATATCTATATTTTCATAGAATAAAATCAACATAGTATGTGCTCCAGGTACTTCGTCGTCTACATTCTTTTAAATGATTAATTAATCTTAGAATTATAAGAATATAGTAACATCGCCAACGTACTTTTAATTTACTTAAAATCGTTATATCAAATTACTAGGTTAAACAAAAAAAGTTATAACGTGGTTTTTGGAGTACCTGGAGGACATTCCATGTCCTCCAGACTCCCTGGTGGCCCTCTTTTATTAAATAAAAGTCACTCAATATCTCTCTACTGGAATTAAGTAAAATAACAATGAAAAAAAACCACCAGGGGGTCTGGGGGACATGGAATGTCCTTCAGATACACTGTCGTTTATGTACTTTTAATCTACTTAAAAATCCTTACATCAAATTACTTTTTTAGGTTATTAAAAAAGTTATAACGTAATTTCTGGAACACCTGGAGGACATTCCATGTCCTCCAGATTCTTTGGAATCCTTCTTTTAAGTCGTTTTTATTATTTTATAAAATAGGGATGTTTATTGACTTTTAAAAATAAAAGAAGAACCACCAGGGGGTCTGGGGGACGTGGAATGTCCTCCAGATACTCCAGAAAACATGTTATAACTAGTTTTTTGTTTAACTTAAAAAAAGCACTTTGATATAACGATTTTTAAGTAAATTAAAAGTACGTAGACTATTGTGCACCTGAAGGATATTTCAATACCTCCAAATCCTTTAGAATCCATCTTTTAAGTCGTTTTTATTCTACTATAAGATGGGGATGTTTATCGTCTTTTAACAATAAACGGAGAAGCACCTTACAAATTAATTTTATTTTTATATCGTAGCATAAGATGAAATAAATGGTAATAGAATTAAAAAAACTCAAAAGATTGAGCACCGGCGAGTTTGTTATATATAAATTAAAAAGTACATAGATAATGGAATACCTGGAGGACATTTCATGTTCCCCATACACCTAGTGGAATATTAATTTGACTTTGTTCTTAACGTTGATTTATTAATTACAGTAAATGTGCGTGATTGCCGGAGTATCTTAGACATTAAAACTTTGAACAAGAGATAAAAACAATCACGCCTGTGGAACATAGAAGGTCCTAGAAAGTACTTCAGGTATTCTGTTCTCTACGTAGTCCTTAATTTGTAAATATCATTAAAAAAATGTTGATACTGTACTACTTGGAGAACATTCCATGTCTTCCTCTATTGGACGAACATTTGGAAAACTTTAAAGTTTTGAACAAGAGATATATAAAAAGGACTACCAGGGGTCTGGGGTAACTACATTACAACAATTTTTTTTTTGGTTAATTTAAAAAAGTAATTTGATGTAAAGTTTCTTAAATAAATTAAAAATACACAGACGACAGTATGCTGGAGGATATTCTATGTTCCCCAGACCCCCTGGTGATCTTCTTTTTATTGCTAAAAGCCAATAAATATCTCTATATTTTAATAAAATAAAAACATGGTATGTGCCTCAGGTACTTCGTAATTTACATTCTATTTATAACATCTGTTGACGGGGTGATAAAGTGCTTAAAGGAATCTACCACTTAAATAAAGATTCCTACAAATACTACATACATTCAGCATAACAAAAAAAAGATAACATATGGGGACAGAGTTGAAGAATCTAGAAATGAAAAGTGAATTATTGACTACTTCATGATAAATAAAAAGAATTGGAAAATGGTAAAAAATGTAAGAGTGGTAAGAGGCGTGGAGATAAGAAGCGACCACTACTTGCTGGAAATAGACTTAAAAGTAGGGCAAATTAATAAAGACTGGAGAGGAAAAAGAATAAAGGTTAAAATAAAAAGCTACAAACTAAAAGAACAAAAACATCAAGAAGAATATAAAAGACAACTA
>JAUIMW010000827.1:0-14860 GCA_033557785.1 Enochrus cinctus
TTGAAGTACCGATCGTACACTAGGCCTATGTACAAGTTGAAGTACGAAAAGATGTGACTGTAACAAAAGAAAAAAGTTAATTAAATGGAACTTTTATACAGTAATTTTAAAAATTATAAACCAAGTTGTTATGATTGAAATAAACTACAAAATACTTACGCAACAACAAGCTGAAACCGTAATTTGTATTGTGTTCCTGCCTGGTTGACAGACGTCCTTAAGGTAAAGTGGTTTATGAGAGGTTTTATTTTCGCCCCTATCAATAACTAACGGTGTCGCATTGACGGAGACTTGAACGGAAGCAGGCCAATTCGTGTTCATCTGCCTATCTTCATGGTGAAAACACTTAAGCTGAAGCTCTAAGTCCGACCTCCACATTAGTGTCTGGTGAACAGTAGGTTTCAGTTGGAAAACATGGTTACTAACGGCTAGGTTGTGTTCCAATCTGAATGGAGGTAAAATGATGCCGTCTCTCACTGGGAAAGTCAGCCTTAATTCGTCGTCTTCTAAAAGAAAAAAAAATATGTCAAAGGAATTTTTTACACTACATTTACATTAGAAATATTACAATTTTGCAAATTTAAAATATGGTAATATGGGTAATGACCCTTAGTATATTGACATGTATATTTAAATTCTTAACTAAAACTGCTAATGAAATGATGGATACGTACTGTTAACTGGCATCGGTGGTTTCAAGTCATTAAAATTGGGCTTTACATCAGGATTCGGACTAATGTAAGGTGGCATACTCGTAGCTGGTGTTAAAGGTGGTGTTGGGTTGCCAGGAATAGGGCTATGTTGATAGCTCATCGATCGCATGCCCATAGAACCTTCTTGTTGCTGAAACGAGCCGTTATTTGAATATTGGTTGCTGGTATTTGCAACAGCATTCATGCTATATTGATTGCCTCCATTTCCAGAGTTAAAATGCCCCATATTTCCTGATCCGTTAAAGTACTGGCCTTGTTGTGCACTATAAGGCGGCGTATTTTGCCTAATAGTTGCGGTTGTCCTAACTGGTCCCATTGACCCAGGACCAAAGTTTCCACTAGGTCCTAAGGATTGTTGTGCTGGATATTGGTTTTGAAAGTTTGGCTGCCGTGTTCCATAATTATATTGAGAGTTAGGGTTGAAATTGGGACTCATGCCAGGGTTCATTCCTGCGTTCATACCAGGCGACATTCCTGGTGACATACCAGGTGACATTCCTGGAGACATTCCAGGAGACATACCGGGTGACATACCCGGGGACATTCCAGGTCCCATGCTGGATCCCATCGAGGGACAAGGTCCTGCGCTAGGGTACGCACTTTGAGATCTTTTTTGTGACATGTGCATTGCAGGATTGGGATAAGGCCCAACTCTCCTTGGGTACATACTGTTGGTAGCTTGAGGTCCACCTTGCATTCCCATTTTGGGCATCATATTACCCATCATGTTGCCGTGCATGTTTCCATTGCCCATCATTCCCATTTGGTTCATGGGTCCCATACCGTTCATTCCAGGCATCATTCTGTTTTGATACCCGCCGCCCTGATGGTTATAACCGGCAACTTGCTGTCCACCGCCCAGTTGACCGAATTGACTCTGGTCTTGCAAAGCTACCACACTTGCTGTTGCAGTCGCCGTAGCTGTTGCAGCGGCTACCATTGCAGCGGTCGAAAGAGCCGAATTTCCTCCCCCTCCGTAACCGTCTCCAGAGCCGTTCATTCCTCCATTGACTCCGCCATTGTAGCCTAACCTGAAAAAAAATAAAACTATGAGATCCTGATGTTTTTTTTTATTGTGATTAATTGGTGATTAAATTTAAAGAAAAGAAACAATTTTATAGTTTTCTGTTATCTACATTTATTGATGTTGGTGTATTTATTCCTAATTTCGCAATTTTCTTGTATAC
Organism: Enochrus cinctus; assembly: GCA_033557785.1. Classification (NCBI taxonomy): domain Eukaryota; kingdom Metazoa; phylum Arthropoda; class Insecta; order Coleoptera; family Hydrophilidae; genus Enochrus; species Enochrus cinctus. The sequence goes on from JAUIMW010000827.1 coordinate 1,901, forward strand.
TTTTTTAATATTGATTACGTAAAAGTAGTCTACGCTTTATTTATTATTATTTTAAAGCAAAAATAAACTTTCTGCAAGCTTAAACTTTCCCGCAATTCAAATTTAAATTTGTTAATTTTTGATTGGCTTACGAACAAAACAGAAGGTCATTTTTTATGCGTCTGCGTTGGTAAGATCGCAAGTGAAACAGCAGCCGGTGTTGTGCTTTTTTAAACAAAAAATGCGTTGTGCCCAACTGTAATTCTCTAATTTCTAGAGTAAATATGCAATTAGTTGATGTGTAGAGAACGGATAACAAAGTAGTGAAGTTGTCAAGACATAGCGATCCGCGTTGTGTAAATCCAATTCGGGGTGCGATTACAAAATTTTAAATTAGTTGAAATGTCGCGCGTTCAGAATTCAAATTCTGATCATTTTGATTGGCTTGCCAGTTAAACGTTTTATTAGTCTACAAAAGAAGTAGCGGGTGGAGGTTCGTGAGACGCGTATTTTTGTGTGAAAATTATGACATTTCATGTTGAATTTTAATATAAATTTATGACAATAAGTTTATTTAATGCAGTGTCCGTGGAATACATTAACTTTTGCTGAAATTTGTGTTGGTGTTCAGATTCTGGGAAGAAAATCTTCACCTTTCGAAGGATGATGGAAGAAAATAACGGTTTTGACAGGTAAAATTATAGTTTGTCATTTTGAGTTTTTTGTTACTGTAATTGATTTATGCAGGATTTATTGAGACTTAGGTTCTTTAAGAATTCTTTAGGGTAGTTTTAAGTGTTAAAATTTGTCAGACCTTTGATATGACTAAATGGTTGTTTATTTCTTAAATAGGGTGAAAGTATATATTCTAATGGTTTTTGTGGGTTCAAACTGGCTGCTTAAGCACAAGTCGGAGGTAGTCATTTGCAGTATGATCTGCATGAACAGTAAACACTTTAAGTATTTTAGACATATGGTTATCTGAAATTCTGGTCATCGGATTCCAAAATTAAATGCCACATTGAGTCAGCGCAACAAGCATTTCTAAGATGAAAAGCATATTTAATTGTTTGGACTTTGATCTTGAATTTTTGAAATGTTGCGTTTGGTGGGTGCTTTTTGATAGGATGGAAGGCTAATGGAAAAGAAAAAACTATCTTGACTGCAATACTATTAGACAGTGGACGGGAATACAAGATACAAATCTTGATTCACACATCTAGGAATAGAAACGAAATGGAAAATGTGGTCGCAAATATCCATTAATGGATAGCATAGGACGAAGAAGATATTTTAGTGGCACAGATTGATTATGTTTGTGTGCACACATACTGTTAATGAAGGATGCATAATATGTAAAATTAGTGCTGGAAATTGAAGCAAATTATTCTAAGCAAATGTAACGTGCTAATAGAAATTAATTTGGGTTTCATTGTACAGTAGAAGCAATACTAGTTTTATGCTTTAAATTAAAAAAACTTTAATAAATGTATTGTTATTTTTATTAATTTTAAATTATTATTTCAAAGATGTAAATTAATAAAAAGGACTTTTGTACATAATTAGGAATCTCTTGAGCCCTGCAAATTTGCAGCTTCACTATTTGCTGTTATTTACTGCAACATATCTTTTTAATCATTTCAATTTCAATTATTCTTCTGAAAATTAGTTATTTGAACTCGTTCACATAAATGTTTCGAATAATTCTAAGTGAATAGAAAAGTAGGTTTTACTTCAGTCAATTGCGGCAAGCAGCGAACCTTAAATATAAATGAAACGTTCTAAACAATTTTAGCAAAGAATTTCTTTAACTGACAATGAAAAAATTAAATCCATTCACTATACTAAATAAAGATGCTTTTAAACAAATAATATTGAATGAATGGTAGTGTACAGTAAAGCTGCGAGTTTACAAAACTTATATTGAATAGAAATATTTCTTTTAAATTTAAGCTCGCAGCATCAATGCTTGCCACGAATGCTTTACTTGATTTAATTTTAGTTAATGTGAATTGAATACTTTTATTACATGCCGTTTCAATTTAATAGAAGGAAATGGTTTAGCTGAGAGAGAGAATTTTCAAACGAGTTCAAATGACTGAGAATAGGTGTAATAAGTGTAATGGTAAAAATAAGGGATTTGTTTTAGGGAATCGGGGTAAGCAGGGAAACTTGGAGTTTAAATCAAATAGATTCGTAATTTGATGTCAAGGTGCGCACTCCTTAATTCATAAGCTACGAGAAGGATCACATTCCTCTAAAATTAAGTTTCAATGTATTTTAACATGTTGATGATGGACAGTCAGAAATACCTTTTTCCAATTTCAATAACCAAATTAATTAGTACATACAAGGCTTATAGTAGTATACTGTTACGTTAAGTTTTTAAATGACACTCGTTGCTATCCAATGTAACAATTCATACATTTACATTTTATATATCGCAGCTACAGTCGTCATGATAAACTGTGCAAATTTGAATCAGTTTGATAGAAAATGATTTGTCGTGTTGGATTTGTTTTTGAAGATCAGTGATTACTATAGGAAACAAATGGTTTTGGACAATATGAATAAATAAGAAGTTTTCATTATTGGACCCAAAATATTCAGTCAGGCATGGAGACAACTTTAAAAGAAGTAAATATTTTCCCTGTTTAAAAATTCTGAAGGTATATCAGGTGAAGAAGGTCCAAGCTTATTCAACTTTAGTTGTCACCATTGCAATATGTGCTTTTGCATAAACTTAATGGAACAGAAGTTCTTAGCCATCCACCATATTCACCTGACATCGTATTACTATCAATTCTGATTGCTTCAGAATTACTCAACAATATATTTTTTTTAAGATATATTAATTATATTTAATTACTGTAAAATTAAGAAAATTGTGTTTAGTAGGTCATCTCCAAAATGTTAAACCTTAAATGAAATAATTACATGGAATAATTAAGGAAACGAAAATTTCGTGAACAATTGACATTCGCGGCGAACAGTGAAGCTGCGAGCGTACATCGCTAAAATTTAAGAAATATAAGTATATTTTGGAGGTCATTGGCCAAGAAATTATAACGATATGTACAGGTTGTTGCCCCAATATCTATGATAACGTATAAACGGGTGAAATCAGAAACTGGGAATAATTGTGAGGAAATGTGAAAAATCTACAATTGTTTTCATGCTTGCACGCTTGTTTTAACCGGGCGTAAATTATTGCTTCCATCGTAATACTAGTATCGAATATCAAGGTACGAACATAATTTTTGCGCGCGCGTTCAAAGTTTACATGTAAAGTGTAAAGATAACAAGGTTGTCGTAGCTTTTTTATAATTCATTATATTTTAAACAACGCAAAACCCATTATGGAAGCAACTTTTTAATGTGCTTAATGTTTTAATACTGTATCTAATAACAGGAGATTGTGCTTAGTGCAGCGCGAATATTTGGCGTGGGTTTCAAAATCAAAGTCGACGAGACAATGAATGAGCTAAAATAAGTAGCGTATAGCGATAGCGACACTCGAATACAAATCAAGAAATTCCAGTCAAGTTATGTTGTATGTGGAGTCAGACTCTGTAGGCAGCCGTTTATCTGGTTTAAATTTCATATGCCTTCTTGTTCGTTGCCTGTTTTGTCTCTGTTCGCGCTCAAGCCAGTCAGTCAAAACGCTAACCCCAAGGCCCGGTGAGACGCGGTTGGCGCTGGCTTTATTTGGAAAGCGTAAGCGAGTTATTGACACAATAAAAATGACCCAAAATGACGAACAATAATCAGCATGCAGGTCACAAAGAAGAAAATACGTTAAATTATACATTGTGGGTACAGAATCTGAACGAATGCGATCGATAAAAGTTGGGGCCATGTTATGAGGACAATATTCGTGGGGTGCGGATATGTCTATCTTCATCGATTATTATAAAAATACTATACAAAACGGCATTGAGCGAGTGCATTTGGTAGAGGAATAAGAGGGTGATGGAGGGAACTACACCTTTTGATTTAGCCCCTTTCGAATGCGTCACGCTGAGACGGGAAACAACGCTTTAAACTAGGGGTTAATAACTAATAAGATTCCACTACAATTGCGTTATATTTAACTTTTTGGTATTAAATTTATTTATTTTTCAAAATATATTGGTACCTATTCTAACATCTAATAGGCATTTACCTTGTAAAACGAATACTAGGTGGTAAAATAATTGTTAAATGATAATTTTTTTAATAATGAAGATGCATAAAATAGTTTAAGTATAAAAATGACATGCTTAGAAGGGCATTCATTTAATAAAAACAAAGATTTAATTTATATAGATATTTTTAGGTTTATAATGTTCAATGGTATATTTAGAAATCAGATCGCAGATGTTAGGCTTCAATCCCCTACAAAAGCTGTTTGTTACTCTCATAGAACGAGTGACTGCATCCACCCCCTTTGCTCTACACATTGAAACCCCGACTCCCATCATATACGACTATATAGGGGGTTAGAACTTTTTGTTGAAAAAAGGTGGTGAGAAAAAACCCTAATTGGACGACGGAAGTATTCGCATTCTTGTTACTTCGTCATGAGAATCAAAGGTTGCTTCTTTCAAAAGTTAGGATATCGCCCGTTATTCAGCTTTTACCTGTAGGTACAGCCTTGTGTCGGTTAGCATGCACGTGATTTCTCTCGGGGCAGATTTACCACTTTGTCTTTGTATTCAAAACAAGCGGCGTAGGACGTCAAATATTTTGAGGGCAAGATCGATTGTTGTCAATGCCGAAATTATGTGGGACCATACCGAAGTCTTTTTTCCCTGTACAACAACAATTGCTACCTACAAAAATGTGTTTACGCGTTCCAAGAAATTACAAGAACCTCATTAGTCACGTCATAAATTTGAACAAGAGCGTGCCCAAAACCTTTACCTGTCAACAACTTTCGAAATTTTCTTACCTAAACATTCTTTACACTTCTTTAACAATACCCCATAAATGCATACCACGATTACTTTTTAAAATAACAGCAAGCATTGGTAAATTGAAGCGTCAAACATATTCTCTATATCTCGTAAGTAAACAGATAAAAGCATATTTTATGGTGATACTTAGATTTCAATGCCATTGTTTCCCGTCTATAAAGATAACACAGAATATATTGCGATAAATCTTAATTTTGCCATTTCTCAATTCTTGAACAATCCGAAATAACAAAATATGTAATGATAGATTTTTTCATGAAACTTACCCAGGTCCCGATTGCCTGTAACCTCCCACGGCTCCCTGCTGATAATTCCCGACTTGTTGTTGAGATTTTCCGTAGGCTGCGGGTCCCCCCGTACCTGGAGGTATCCCGCCGCCGTATTGGGGCGCTGTTTGGCTGGAAGTTGTCACTCCCCACACCGTCGTTACAACCGAAAGCTGTTGCTGAGCCGCTTGCCCACCTGGCGACCAGTCCCTGTAAATAAAACATTTTTATCAGAAAGGCTGCCTCAGTTCTTTATTTGGCATACATAATTTTTACATCTATTTAACGATGGCGAACGCAAGTTCCGATAAAAAAAATCAGACGGTGTCAACGGTCAATTTACGAACAATATAAATTTGCCATGTTTCCTGTTGATGAACTTTGCATTTAATGAATTTTAAAAATAGCATGAAGTGAAATCGTGCTCGACAAACTTGCATTTGCAGCAGTAAATTTCGTTAATTTAAAATTATCAAGCGATACCTTTCTGATCATTTAATGCTTTTTTACACATTTTAAAATGAAGCTTTTGCGAGGATAAAACTAATTATAGCTGTAATATCATAAGAAAAAATGCAAACACCGTTATGTGACGAAAGCTCGGAGCTTTTGATGGACAAATATTTTTAAATCTATTTAATATGCTCGGTTAGCGTGCCACATCAGTATTAGTAGCCCGAATGGTTTTTACCGCGCTCCCACATGTCGCTACCCTTTCAATACGGGAAAAGTATATATTCAAGTATCTTCAAACAAAAGCTCCGTCTTTGTTTACCTCGCAAATCCATGGACTTAATAAGTCGATGGTGGAGGATCTGCTGCGTTGCGCGAGACGGCGGCTTCACGTTCGACCGCTTTGCCCCCACCACAAGACGCGGTTTTAAGGGAGGGGGTTGCGGTGAACATATTTTCATTATTGGGGTGAATTATAATGAATAGTGCCTCAATTCCGTGGCGGCTTTAATGAGGCGAGGTGCCCGCTTTTGCCTTTATTTAACGGCACTTCCTTATCAGTTACGTCTATGGTATCATGGGTACTTTGATTGTCATGTTAACTAACATTATTGCAGAGTTATATGTTTTTTAAGCTGGTTTTCGAATATCGACTTAACGATTTATTTATTTATCAAAAAAATAATTTTTGCTTTATCTAATTTTAAAGTTTTTCTTATGAAAACGTTAAATAAACATGCGAATAATGAAACAAAAGCAAACGTTTTTGTTTTTAGGAGCTCACAACTACAAATAAATATTTCTTATCAGTATGTTCTAAAACAATTTAAAATGTCTAAAATATTTAGTTTTGGAATGTGACACATCAAAAAGTATGTGCTAATAGTCATTGCTTACAGATGAATTTAGGATTCAATGTAGTCTTTTCTTTTGAAATTAATAATCCTAAAAAGATTGGCACTTTTTTATTGTCACTACACTTATTTTTAATTTTATGCAAACAGTTTTCAGATACGATTTTTTCACAGTTTTTTGAGATTTCCACAGTTTCAAAGGATTTTCACACTCTTTTAAAAATTGTCACTTAAATCCACAATTTAATATTTAGTTTTTTTACAAGGTTCTTCACTAATGTTGATCACTGATAATCCTTTTTAGTTGTAGACATTCACATATAGTCACTTTTTAATATTAATTTCACTTTAATCACAGTTTTCCAAACACTGTTCCATTTTTAGTCACTGTTTAATTCCATAATCAATACAGCAAAAATCCTCAATATATTTCACCTTTTCACAGTCACGTCAAATTGTTAACAATTAAATCACTTTTCACCAAGTCACTTAACAATTTTCAAACTTCACAGTCCTCAGTTTTAACCAATTCAAAAACTCAACACATAGAAGTCCACTGCAAATAAAAGCTGGCGCAACTTAATTGTTTGTACCAATTTTATAGTTTGTTAAAGTTAACGATAATTTGTTAAATGCCAATAAACCGTAAATACCTGGTTATTGCTATAACCCGTGTCACATTTCCTTATCAATTTTGCATTTAGCACGTTTTAGCATAACTACATATTTTTTTATCAACAAAAAATGTAAAGAAGCGCTGTTGCTTAGTAGAATAAAAAAGTTCTAATAATCTAGTATTTCAGAATTCAAAATTTAACATTTAGTAATTTTAACGATGAGCTTTCTAAGGTTTGCTGTCAGAACGTCAAAAATGCGCGCGAAATTCAAAAATAATTGTTCATATCTAGACCTACTGTTATTACTAAACACTAAATGTTAATTTCTAAAATTGTTTACGTTATAATTTGTAATAAGTACCTATAGGAAGTATATCCCAGCATTTGTAAGAAAACATAAAGGATTTATTATCTGTCAGTTATCCACACATTTACAATTTAATAATCCTCGTTTGGTGGCGACGATTGAAGATTTTTCCAAAAATTGGTTAGTCCTGCCTTTAAAAAGCTTTGATAATCACACACGGTGTAAGCACACTAGATAACACTTGGAGCGTTTCGCGTACACGAACTAGAGCGCAGCAACGCTACTTTGCAACTGTCTGTCGCGGACCTCGAAAATCGTAGGAGAATAACCGCACGTAGTGGCTTTCGGTGGTGGGGCAACCAGATCAGGGGAAGTTGACCCGAGTTCCCCACTGGTCGCAGCGAGCAATATATCGGTTATGGAGGGCGCTGTTGCCATGTTTTCCAGTTGAAAGCTGCCGATTTCTAGGGCTGTACATACTTATATTCGAATGCTTACATGAGCGTTAAGCTCTGGAATGAATGAGTATCGCCACGCTCACCGTATGTACGAGCTTACACTTCCATGTACGTAGCGACGTCGCTGCAGTTTATACGTGCTTTGAACATACGGGCGTCGTCAAAACAGACGCAAAGTATTCGCGGCAGTTGCTAGTTCGCAGCAACTTTGCGTCAAAATAAACTGTTCGCTAAGTTGTTGCAAATGTGCGCAAAATAAATATATAAATAGTTAATTTAAATTTGAAACTCACCTAGGAACTGAAACACCGGCCTCTCCTTTGGTTTTTCTTTTCCTCTGATTCTTAGGTTTTGGCTCCAGAAGAGATCCCAGACTCAAAATACAAAGCTTCCCATCAACGTTGTAAAGCTTGACTTTTTCAACATTATGTATGATGACCTTTGATCTGAAAAGACAAAAAATGAAATGATATGCAATAATATATGTCTCTCATAAAATAAACTATGGCATATAGCGTTGGGGAAGTTCAATAGGACCATAAAATAAATCGTACGCTTTCAAAAATATTCGAATATGTCCTGAAAATGGTCAGCCCTGCCGATGCGCCTTCGCCGTGGGTGGATTAGGATATACGTTGCATCTCAGTCACACAACACCGACACCGCTATCTCTCTCTGTTTTATGCGATTTGTTGTACTCCGTTCGGGTGTCAGCGCGCGGAGATTCCCTGTCTCTGTTTGTACTACGGTTTATCCGATCTGGTTTGTATGGAATGCTCTGCCGTGAGTGCGACAGAGGAACAGAACAGAACACGGCGATACTTTCAATTATAACTAACCGTGGTAATAATATGCCACCGCTGGCTCTGAACGAGCAATGACAGAGGTCGAGAGGGTTGCATACACTGCTAACTCGATGAAAATACCCGGTGTTCGGCCCACAATCAAGCCTTTCTCACTTACTCGCAAACAATAAGCCGTTCTGCTTTGTGTGCTGAGCCGTTTATCGCTTAGGTTAACTGGCCGAACGCACTTATAACCCATCAATTAGATTCATTCTGGCCATTCATGCCTTTATGTCGATAAAATTGTCTATTTTTTTAAGCGCCATATTTACAAATTCTGATTTGTGCAAAAATATAACAATTCATTATAAAATAATTTATATTATTAAAGAATAACTTACATTTTTTGGCACTTTGGCTCCACTTCAACAGGTTCCTCTAATGGTTGAGGTGGCTGCTTTGCTTCCTCTCTGAAAAAGAAACAACAATAATAATAAATATAAAAAGAAAACGAAATGTATATTAAAAAATCGTAAATTTCCCGTGTAAATTTAAAATTATTATTTTTCCAAGTCGTAAATAAAATTACAATTTTGAAGATACTTTTTCCATAATAATTTTACAAATTAAAAGTCACGCTATTTTGTTTGTTTTGTGTTATTTTGTAAATAAAGTTTTTTTCAGTAAAAAATGTCTCCTTTAAAAATTATTCACCAAAAAATAATTTATATTATTATAGAATAACTTACGTTTTTTGGCACTTCGGCTCCACTTCAACATGTCCCTCTAATGGTTGAGGTGGCTGCTTCCATTCCTCTCTGAAAAAGAAACAAAAATTAATAAATATAAAAAGAAAACGAAATGTATATTAAAAAATCTCCTGTATAAATTTACAATTATTATTTTTCCAAGTCGTATTTTTTTTGTAAATAAAATTATTATTTTGATGATACTTTTTCCATAATAGCTTAACAAATTAAATGTGACCTTAAAAATGTATTGGGGATGGATATATTTAATTATAACCATATAAAGCTATTGTTATCATTGAAACTCCAAGCCAAAATCACGCTATTTTGTTTATTTTTTGTTATTTTGTAAATAAAATTTTTTTCAGTAAAAATATCTCCTACTATTCACCAAGTAGTAAGTATTGCAAAATGGTCGACTTTGGAGTGGAAAGGGTTGTTTAATAAAACAGATTAACTTTAAATAAATTTTAAAATCTGAAAAATAAATTATGATTTTTGACCAAATTTTGTTTATTTTTTGATGTACAAAGATTTCAATAATTGTGATCTGTTCTAAAATTTATGGATTTGTAATTTCAATTCTAAATATGATAAAACCTAAAAAAATTGTTACATCAAAAATACTTTATGCTCCGTCATTTTCGGAAAATTTTCAAAAATCGAGTTCATAATTAACGTAAGAAGCTTGAACCTAAAATTTTAACTCCATGCTCTAAATAGTTTGGCTGCTAGAGAGGACACAGACAGGGAGACATTAAAAAATGTTTTTTTTTTAATAAGCGGATTACAAAAACGGATACTTTCAAAAAATCGAGGTCGAAAAAAAAAGAATGAAAAAGCAAGCTGAATATCGGAGATAATTAGAATTTTTTAAAATCAACTGTAGGAAGTTGGGAAGCACACCAGATTATGATATTCGATGTAAAAGTATTTGTCAACCCAAGATAAACACTAAGAAAGAGAATGCAGCATATTTAATAGTGACAAAAGTGCAAGGGACCTAACGACGGATGTTGTATGAATTAGAACTTTTAGAATTCACTAAATATCAAAGATCTACAGTATAAATCACTAATAGGATGTTATACGAAAAGGTCTCATCATAGCATCAGATTAATATCTCCTACATTGGCTTTTCAAATTATGTTTCATCACAATTTTTGGAACTTTCATGAGCCTTTACCACACGCCATTTTAACAAGTGAAAATCATGCTTAAGAAAATTTGGCATATAAATTGTACTGTCTGAATATTTAGATATTTATAGAGTTCGTATTTGCTTAGTTTGCAGGCATTAGTATATAGAGTGCGAGAAAATTATTTTCAGTAAATTTAACAGGTTTAATATATTAAAGAATTTATTTTTGGTTTTGTTCATTTGGTACAATTACAGAGAAGTTGAGAAGATTTTTATAGCAAGTTAATATTGCACTGCATTTTATAACGAAATACTAGCACAAAGCATTTTTCGAGATAAATAATATGATAGCTATATCCTAGGCAACACCCACACTGTATGAAAAAAAACTTTATAATTTTATAATAAAACTATCGATTAAGTTAAACGAACTCCAAAAATTAACAATATTTTGAATATTGAGTTATATCTAGATTATTATTTTTTATTTTCACAATTGAATTAATTTTCAATAAAAATAATAATCCATCTATAAATATGAAAATTTGTCAATAATATAAATATAGTTAAAAAAGACTTACCCTACGGCATCTTGCACTAATTCTGAATAAAGTTCAGCTACACTGCGTCTGAAAAAAAAATATATATATAAATATGTAAAAAAAAATAATGCTAATAATTGTAATTACTTATTACTAAGATGAGACATTTTGCAACGCGCAAAAAAACACTGCACTGGCACAACAGGACAACACAAGGACTTGGAGACGATTTAAAAAAATAGTGATGTGCCTTAGTGCTAATAGTATTTATAGCGTTTTCACTTTAGGGCGTCTAACCAATCGCAGCGCTCCGCGCTTAGGAGCTTTAGGACAACGGCAGAAAAAGGAAGCTTGTTTCTTCTTTTGTTTTTTATCCATTTTTGTATCTGCATTTTCATTTTTGTTCTTTAATTATACCATGAATTGCTAATTCGCGAAATTATTTTTTCAAATAATTTATCATTAAATTATTTTGTCATTTTCAAATATTTTTTTTTTGAAATATTTCTCAAACTGAAAATCAAGTGTGCATCTCCAATACCAGATGCATACTAACCTTTATTTATAATAATTTGTAACGGTATGCTTTTATCGTTGCTTGAGTTTTGTAAAAAGGACCCTTGTTAAATACTTGCAAATATTTACGCATTGGTTTTTGAAAAGAAATATTTCTGGGTAATGAGCTGAACAATAAAACAGATATCGTTTTCTTAAGTTTTATCTTTCGAATAATTTTTGACTATGATGTTAACGAGCTTGTTTGTTTGTTTTTACTGCAGATTTTGTTCGTTGGTTTAATGTGCATACCTTTTCTAATTGTAAAGGCCACAAAATAAAAATCATCTTTTCTGACGTTAGAGCAGATATCGCTCGATAACTAGATATAAAATTATTTAGGTACGTAATTGGACACCTAATTTTCCACCAGTAGGCTGTACTGATATGATAAGCAGCTGTACTATATTGATTATTCGCAATCGATGTTGTAACAATGCGATTTTCGTAGCGTAATTTTATTTTGTCATCTTCAATTTAAATATTTTATTTGCTTCGTTAGAGTATAATTCTTTTATTAGAATGTATGTCCTTGCGAGTAGATAATAAAAAACAAAACCAATTCTAGCTCCTAAAGAAATATGACACATCGGCCATATAATAACTTCCGTAAACAGGAAACGCTGCTTATCTTTAAGATAAAGGGCAGGTATACCTGCGAAAAAGTACTTTGTCGCTAACTTGATTATGCATTAGTACGTTTTCTCCAAGGTCGCTTAAACTTTCGTTACTTTAACCGGTGTTTCATTGCTTTGATCTAGAGATGACTACATCTATTATTTTTGAATTTAAGCAAATTTTTAATCCACCTATTTAATACCTGTCATTCATATATTTATGGGCCAATGTACAATGTGGCCAATCTTTTCAAATATGAAGATTGAGAAATACGGGAAAATAAAAATTATCGTTTTGTTGTATATAAAATAAGAAAATTTGTGCTATGTACATATATTTGATGATGACTATGATATCCATTATTTTTTAAGAAAATATACCTGTTTAATAGCTACAATACATGTTTTTTGAGCCAACTGTACAAAACTTTTTTAATAAAAATATTTAAAGAAAGTTTTATTACTGGGAAAACCCATCATTAAAACATTCTATAAACTCAAACAACCAGGTGAAAAAGCGACGTGCCTGTGCGTAAACGTTATGTATTCAATGGAATAAAATGAGAATCATACATTTTTGTCAGAAATTGAACCAAAAATCAATGACGAGAACGCCAACTGGCAAAAATTCGACTGTACCTCAATTCGCCTTGATAAACATTAGTTGCCTTATACCTGT